>JARQOC010002605.1:0-23383 GCA_033576535.1 Allobates femoralis | reverse complement strand
CTAGTGACTGAACATTTTATCAGCTTCAGCTTTCTATTTTTTATGTCTCTGTGTTCCCCTTTGCAATGCATTATGGTAGTTTAGTCTCGTTTTTCTCTCCATGCATCATACAGGAAGACAGTCTCCATCTTAATCCTTCTTGCGATAGTATTGCTGGTAGGAATTAGTGTTGTCTGCAGCCATTAACAGCTCTAAATGTTACCCCATCTTAGTCATTGGCATCCAAGGTTAGACTCAGGCTTATTTAGCTGTTGAATGCATGTTTCATAGCTATCTGTGATATATAGTTTCTGTTGTCTCATACCTGCCCTGATTGTATATATCCCTATTGTCCCCAGTTTCACCAAATCATACTACCATCTATTATATAATCGCGAATCGGAAAAGCGCCCCTCCGCGCGCTACTTCCGGCGTGGTCATGTGGATACGAATTTAACATTGAGCGCGAAGCGCCCAATGCTGCGCGAGCAATGGCCGCGAGGCCATTGCGAGTCGCTGGCCCAAATTCGAACCACATGCTCGGCCACAACCTCAGCGATTTACCGCTCAGGTAGCGCGAGCAATGGCCGCGAGGCCATTGCGAGTCGCTGCCTGAGCCGCAACTCGCTCCCCGGGGACCATGGAGCGGAGGCGGCACAGCCGCCTCCGCTCCCCGCTACCCACAATTCGCCCCCCCCCCCATGTCCGCACAGCACCCCCCCCATGTCCACACAACCCCCCCCATGTCCACACAGCCCCCCCCATGTCCGCACAGCCCCCCCCATGTCCACACAGCCCCCCCCCATGTCCGCACAGCCCCCCCATGTCCACACAGCCCCCCCCATGTCCGCACAGCCCCCCCTATGTCCGCACAGCCCCCCCCATGTCCGCACAGCCCCCCCCATCTCCGCACAGCCACCCCCATGTCCGCACAGCCACCCCCATGTCCACACAGCCCCCCATGTCCGCACACCCACCCCGCAATGTCCGCACAGCCACCCCGCACCTAAGCTCCTACCCCCTAACTCCGCCGCCCCTAAGTCCCTACCCCCTAAGCCCCGCCGCACCTAAGCCCCCACCCGCCGCACCTAAGCCCCTACCCCCTAAGTCCGCCGCACCCCTACACCCTAAGCCCCGACCCGCCGCACCTATGCCCCTACCCCCTAAGCCCCGCCGCACCTAAGCCCCTACCCTCTAAGCCCCGACGCACCTAAGCCCCTACCCCCTAAGTCCGCTGCACCCCTACACCCTAAGCCCCTACCGTTCGCCGCCAAGCCCCCACCCGCCGCACCTAAACCCCTACCCCCTAAGTCCGCCGCACCCCTACACCCTAAGCCCCGACCCGCCGCACCTATGCCCCTACTCCCTAAGCCCCGCCGCCTCCTAAGCTCCCGCCGCTTTCCCCCGCCGCTTTCCCCCGCCGCTGTCGCTAACACCTAAAGCCCTACACCCGAAGCCCCCGCCGTCCCCTAACCTAACGTCCCCGTCGATCACTTACATGCCTTCTTAGTCATCTGATCGTCCGTCCGATCCACAAGTCCTCCGTCCGGCCAGGCGTCCTCTTCCTCCGGCCCCGGGGGTCTTCTCTCTTCTTTCCGCCATCTCCGCCTCTTCGTCCGGCCCCGGGGATCTTCTGTCTTCTTTCCGCCAACTTCCATCTCCGACGTCCTCTTCAGTTATCATTAACATAGAATGGACGACAAATCCACCATTCTATCTTAATGAGATGTGAGGGGCTCTTCTGATTGGTCGCTCTCTACTGCCCTCAGCCAATCAGAAGAGCCCCTCATTTCCCATTGAAATACATTAGCGGGGTGTCGGCGATTTTATGGCCGGCCACCTGGTTCTATTTGTCGGCCCTAAAATCACGGACACACCGCTAATGCATCTCTATGGGCAGTCAGCCCGATTTCGGATTGGTCGCCGACCAATCAGAATTCGAGCTCACTGCCCATAGAGATGCATTAGCGGTGTGTCCGCGATTTTAGGGCCGACAAATAGAACCAGGTCGGCGGCCATAAAATCGCCGACACACCGCTAATGTATTTCAATGGGAACAAATAAATTTAATATTAAAAAAATAATTAAAAAATATTTAAAAAATAATAAAAAAATAAATAAAAAATAATAAATAATTAAATAAAAATAATAATAAAAAAATTAAATATATGCTAATAATATCAGCCCTTTCAGCGGACCTGAAAGAGAACTAGGTCAAAGCCTAAATAATAAATTTAATAATAAAAAAAATAATAAAAAAATAATTAAAAAATAATAAAAAAATAAATAAAAAATAATAAATAATTAAATAAAAATAATAATAAAAAAATGAACTATATATGCTAATAATATCAGTCCTTTTAGCGGACCTGAAAGAGAACTGGGTCTCAGCCTAAATAATAAATTTAATAATAAAAAAAATAATTAAAAATAATTAAAAAATAATAAAAAAATAAATTAAAAATAATAAATAATTCAATAAAAATAATAATAAAAAAATTAAATATATGCTAATAAGATCAGCCCTTTCAGCGGACCTGAAAGAGAACTGGGTCTCAGCCTAAATAATAAATTTAATAATAAAAAAAATAATTTAAAAATAAATAAAAAATAATAAAAAAATAAATAAAAAATAATAAATAATTCAATAAAAATAATAATAAAAAAATTAAATATATGCTAATAATATCAGCCCTTTCAGCGGACCTGAAAGAGAACTGGGTCTCAGCCTAAATAATAAATTTAATAATAAAAAAAATAATTAAAAAATAATAAAAAAATAAATTAAAAATAATAAATAATTCAATAAAAATAATAATAAAAAAATTAAATATATGCTAATAATATCAGCCCTTTCAGCGGACTTGAAAGAGAACTGGGTCTCAGCCTATATAATAAATTTAATAATAAAAAAAAAATTAAAAAAAAATTAAAAAATAATAAAAAAATAAATGAAAAATAATAAATAATTCAATAAAAATAATAATAAAAAAATTAAATATATGCTAATAATATCAGCCCTTTCAGCGGACCTGAAAGAGAACTGGGTCTCAGCCTCAGGCTCACTTTAAATAAATAATAAATTTAATAATAAAAAAAAAATTAAAAAATAATTAAAAAATAATTAAAAATAAATAAAAAATAATAAATAATTAAATAAAAAATAATAATTAAAAAAAAAAATGCTAATAATAATGATATTACTGCTAATAATAATGCTATTAATGCTAATAATTATGCTATTAATGCTAATAATAATGATATTAATGCTAATAATTATGCTATTCATGCTAATATTAATGCTAATAATGCTAATAATAATCATATTAATGCGATTAATAATGCTATTAAGCCTAATAATCATGCTATTTATGCTATTCAAAATGCTATTCATGCTAATAATATTGCTATTAATGCTCTTTATGCTAATACTAATGCTATTAATGCTATTTTTTATGCTATTAATTCTATTATTTATGCTATTAATGCTATTAATAATGCTATTAATAATGCTATTAATCCTATTAATGCTATTAATAATGCTATTCATGCTATTAATAATACTATTAATGCTATTAATGCTAATAATAATGCTATTAATGCTATTAATAATGTTATTAATGCTATTATTAATGCTAATAATGCTATTATTAATGCTATTTATGCTAATAATAATGCTATTAATGCTATTAATAATGCTATTAATGCTATTATTTATGCTATTAATGCTAATATTTATCCTATTAATGGTGTTATTAATGCTATTAATGCTAATAATAATGCTATTAATGCTTATAATAATGCTATTAATGCTATTAATAATGTTATTAATACTATTATTAATGCTAATAATGCTATTATTAATGATATTAATGCTAATAATAATGCTATTAATGATATTAATAATGCTATTAATGCTATTAATTATGCTATTAATGCGAATATTTATCCTATTAATGCTATTAATGCTATTAATAATGCTATTAATGCTAATATTTATCCTATTAATGCTATTAATGCTATTAATAATGCTATTAATGCTATTAATTATGCTATTATTACTATTAATGCTAATATTTATCCTATTAATGGCATTATTAATGCTATTAATGCTAATAATAATGCTAGTAATGCTATTAATAATGTTATTAATGCTATTATTAATGCTAATAATGCTATTATTAATGCTATTAATGCTAATAAATGCTATTAATGCTATTAATGCTATTAATAATGCTATTAATTGCTAATATTTATCCTATTAATGCTATTAATGCTATATAATGCTACTATTTATCCTATTAAATGCTATTAATGCTATTAATTATGCTATTATTGCTATTAATGCTAATATTTATCCTATTCATGGTATTATTAATGCTATTAATGCTAATAATAATGCTATTAATGCTATTAATGCTAATAATAATGCTATTAATGCTATTATTAATGTTATTAATGCTATTATTAATGCTAATAATGCTATTATTAATGCTGTTAATGCTAATAATAATGCGATTACTGCTATTAATAATGCTATTAATGCTATTAATATATTGCTATTAATGCTAAATTATATTTATCCTATATTAATGCTATAATGCTAATAATAATGCTATTAATGCTATTAATAATGCTATTAATGCTATTAATTATGCTTATAATGCTATTAATGCTAATATTTATCCTATTAATGGCATTTATATAATGCTATTAATGCTAATAAATAAATGCTATTAATGCTAATAATAATGCTATTAATGCTATTAATAATTTTATATTAATGCTATTATTAATGCTATAATAATGCTATTATTTAATGCTATTAATGCTAATAATAATGCTATTAATGCTAATAATAATGCTATTAATGCTATTAATTATGCTATTAATGCTATTAATGCTAATATTTATCCTATTAATGCTATTAATAATGCTATTAATGCTAATAATAATGCTATTAATGCTATTAATAATGTATATAATGCTATTATTAATGCTAATAATGCTATTATTAATGCTAATAATAATGCTATTAATGCTAATTAATAATGTTATTAATGCTATTAATTAATGCTAAATAATGCTATTATTAATGCTATTAATGCTAATATTTATCCTATTAATGCTATTAAATGCTATTAATAATGCTATTAATGCTACTATTTATCCTATTAATGCTATTAATTCTATCATAATAATGCTATTAATGCTATATAATTAGCTAATAATTATGCTATATTGCTATTAATGCTAATATTTATCCTATTCATGGTATTATTAATGCTATTAATGCTAATAATAATGCTATTAATGCTATTAATGCTAATAATAATGCTATTAATGCTATTATTAATGTTATTAATGCTATTATTAATGCTAATAATGCTATTATTAATGCTATTAATGCTAATAATAATGTTATTAATGCTATTAATAATGCTATTAATGCTATTAAATTATGCTATTAATGCTAATATTTATCCTATTAATGCTATTAATGCTAATAATAATGCTATTAATGCTATTAATAATGCTATTAATGCTAATATTTATCCTATTCATGGTATTATTAATGCTATTAATGCTAATAATAATGCTATTAATGCTATTAATAATGTTATTAATGCTATTATTAATGCTAATAATGCTATTATTAATGCTATTAATGCTAATAATAATGCGATTACTGCTATTAATAATGCTATTAATGCTATTAATTATGCTATTAATGCTAATATTTATCCTATTAATGCTATTAATGCTAATAATAATGCTATTAATGCTATTAATAATGCTATTAATGCTATTAATTATGCTATTAATGCTATTAATGCTAATATTTATCCTATTAATGGCATTATTAATGCTATTAATGCTAATAATAATGCTATTAATGCTAATAATAATGCTATTAATGCTATTAATAATGTTATTAATGCTATTATTAATGCTAATAATGCTATTATTAATGCTATTAATGCTAATAATAATGCTATTAATGCTATTAATAATGCTATTAATGCTATTAATTATGCTATTAATGCTATTAATGCTAATATTTATCCTATTAATGCTATTAATAATGCTATTAATGCTAATAATAATGCTATTAATGCTATTAATAATGTTATTAATGCTATTATTAATGCTAATAATGCTATTATTAAAGGGAACCAACCACCTCAGATGACCTCTATAAGCGGTTAATACATGTCCCTGGAGGCTACCTACATCATTGCAGCTATCTTTTTGCTAAGAAAATTGATAACTGCAAACCGAAATAAACAGTTAGTAAACTTACATGACTCCAGTATGAGAGGGCGTCTCCCTTTGGCTCCAGAACGAGAGGGCTGTGTCTTATGCAGGCTGAGTGGCTTTCCTCCCCCTCCCTCTCACTTTGCAGCTTGTCACTGAGGGGCGTTATATTATGTTATTGTGGGCGGGCACGCAAGCCAGCTCCCGTCCGTGCACGTCATCGCAGGGAGTGAAGATGCTAGTGCACGTGACCCTGTCTCCCTGCGATGACGTGCACGGACGGGAGCTGGCTTGCGTGCCCGCCCACAATAACATAATATAACGCCCCTCAGTGACAAGCTGCAAAGTGAGAGGGAGGGGGAGGAAAGCCACTCAGCCTGCATAAGACACAGCCCTCTCGTTCTGGAGCCAAAGGGAGACGCCCTCTCGTACTGGAGTCATGTAAGTTTACTAACTGTTTATTTCGGTTTGCAGTTATCAATTTTCTTAGCAAAAAGATAGCTGCAATGATGTAGGTAGCCTCCAGGGACATGTATTAACCGCTTATAGAGGTCATCTGAGGTGGTTGGTTCCCTTTAATGCTAATAATAATGCTATTAATGCTATTAATAATGTTATTAATGCTATTATTAATGCTAATAATGCTATTATTAATGCTATTAATGCTAATAATAATGCTATTAATGCTATTAATAATGTTATTAATGCTATTATTAATGCTAATAATGCTATTAATAATGCTATTAATGCTAATAATAATGCTATTAATGCTATTAATACTGTTATTAATGCTCATAATACTGCTAATAATGCTATTAATACTGCTATTACTGCTAATAATAATGCTATGGCTTATATTATTGCTATTGATGATGCGATTATTATTTAAAAATCTTTAAAAAAACAATAAACTTATTTTAGATACCCGATGCATTTGCATCAGGCTAACAGCTATAACTACTATAATCAAATTAATGTACGTTCTAGAATCCCGATGCATTTGCATCGGGCTCACAGCTAGTGTTCAATAAAACAGAATTCAGCAATAGTCTCCTTATTGGACTCAGTATACCAGTTTAGCTGCCTGCTTAACTTCATATATCCAGGGCCCGTGAAGCAAGAACAGAACAATAGGTATATGTGAAAAAAGGAGAAGCTTAGCTAATGTATTACCAATGTAACCAATGAGAATGTGATCTCATTATATCAGAACCCTAATCTGAAGTGCCTCTATGTACAATTAAAACACTACATGTCTAGGCATATAGGATCCTAGTTACATAAGAAGGTGAATACACGATGGCTATAGGGTAGGGGCACTCAGCAAGAAAAAATGCTACAAATTTATCAAAAGACTCATCCGTAACACCAATAATTTGAACAGGTACCCAGTTTCCCACTCCTACAAGGCAACTTGAAAAGCCGGGTAAAACGCCAGCAATTGAATGAACCAATTTCTAGGGTGGCTGCGGGCTGCTATTCTATAGTGTGGGAAGCCCAATTATGATGGGCCCTCACTTCACTGAGAATACCAGCCCTCAACTGCCTAGTTTTACCTTGTCTGGAAATTAAAAATAGGGTGGAACTCAGCACTTTTATTTCACATTATTTATGTATCTTATGTCAGGTTGCACAGACGGCATCATGCAGCAAGGAATCCCACTGTGGCCCTGCCATATTGTTTGATGCTTTCTGGAAGCAGATTTTGAGAATTTTTTTGTCTTGCAGATTTGATGCACATTTTAGGACAGAAAAAATCTGAACCACATATGCAAGGAAACAAAAGAACAATGTGGGCATAACACTTCTTACCTGTCCTACAATTTGATGGCTTGAGGATAAACTTGTAGATTTTGATGTAAATTCTCAATCTGCATAAAAAAAAATCAAACAACACACTTTGGGCTCAGAGCCTAAGCCTAGGTTCACATCGCATTTAGCATTGCGTCTGGATGCATGTGTTTTTTAGCTGCATTAACACATGCATGGGGGAAAATGGGGTTGATTTGAACTTTTATGTTTTTTTTTTTTTTACAGGTTTTTAAAACTTTATTAATCAATTTATTCTTATTTTTACACTGCCTCTTTAAGAGGCAACTTTCTGCACAATCCGATCACTTCTGAGAGAAACAGATGAGCTGCAGCTCATCTGTATCTCCCAGAATTGCGGCCGTGTTGTGGTTGGCAGCGCCTGCCAACCACTACACGTAACTGCGCTCTGACAGCATCCGGGGTCTAGCCAGGCCCCCGGCTGTCACGTGAGCGCTGGAGATCCCGCAATACTATCATGGGATCTCTGGCGCGGCGCTCACATCAAAGCTCCGACATCTCAGCTGATCTCATCAGCTGAGATGTCGGGGTAACAGCACCGATTGGATCCAGGATCCGATCAGCGCTGTTAACCCCTTGGATCCCGCCGTCAATCGCTGACAGCGGAATCCAAGGCGGCGGGGAACGCGCTGCTCCCCGCCTGCTCCGGAGATCCCATGATAGTATCGCGGGATCTCCAGCGCTCATGTGACAGCGCGGGGTCCTGGCTAGACCCCAGATGCTGTCAGAGCGCAGTTACGTGTAGTGGTTGGCAGGCGCTGCCAACCACAGCACGGCCGCAATTTTGGGAGATACAGATGAGCTGCAGCTCATCTGTATCTCTCAGAAGCGATCGGATTGTGCAGAAAGGTGCCTCTTAAAGAGGCAGTGTAAAAATAAGAATGAATTGATTAATAAAGTTTTAAAAACCTGTAAAAAAAGAAAAAACATAAAAGTTCAAATCCCCCCCCCCTTTCCCCCAATCATAATAGAAGTATTAAAAAAATAAAAAAATACACATGTTTGGTATCACCGCGTTCAGAATCGCCAGATCTATAATCATATTAAATCCGTTAATGAGAGCCGTAAACTCCGTAACGTAAAAAATGGTCCAAACGCCAAAATTCAGTTTTTTTGCTATAAAATGCAATAACAGGCAATCAAAACTGCGGATCCTCCCAAAAATGGTATCATTACAAACAATAGCTTAAGACGCAAAAAATAAGCCGTCACACAGTCCCATATCCCGAAAAATAAGGGCGCTATGGGTCGTAGAACATGACGCAAAAGTCCATTTTTGTTTTTTTGCAAATTTCTGAATTTGTTTTCACCACCTAGATACCAGTAAAGGTATACATGTTGGGTGTCTACGAACTCGTACCGAACCAAGGCATCACCCCGTCATGTCGGTTTTACCATATAGTGAACATGGCGACTAAAATACCAGAAAAACAAATGTGTTATTGCGCTTTTTTTGCAATTTCACTGCATTTAGAATTTTTTTGCAATTTCCCTGTACACCATATGGTAAAATAAATTATTGCATATAAAAGTACATCTCGTCCCTCAAAAAACAAGCCATCATATGTCTATATGGACGGAAAAATAAAAAAGTTATGGCTCTTGGAAGCAGGGGAGCAAAAACGAAAATGAAAAATGAAAAATTCCCCTGTCATGAAGGGGTTAAAATTTCCTGGTCGATGGCAGTGCTGACTTTGGTCTTGATAAAACACAGTGGACCTACACCAGCAGATGAAATGGCTCCCCAAACCCTCACTTATTGTTGAAACTTTACACTAGACCTCCAACAGCTTGGATTGTGGCCTCTCCACTCTCCCTTTAGACTCTTGGGACCTTGATTTGCAAATGAAATGCAAAATTTACTTTACTCTGAAAACAACACCTTAGGGCCCTTTCACATCAGCGTTTTTCGTAATTCGCGGCAGATGCGGTGAAAAAACCGCATCTGCCGCGTTTGCCGCATAACCGTTCCACTTGCGGCGCGGTTGCGGTTTTTCACATAGAAAGTATAGGGGGACTTGCGGCAGATGCGGCAAGTGCGGTTTTGCACATGCGGCAGGTGCGGCAGCGAAAAAAACCGCGGTCAGCCGCGGTTTTTTTCGCTGCCGCACCTGCCGCAAGTGCAAAACCGCACTTGCCGCATCTGCCGCAAGCCCCCCTATACTTTGTATGGGAAAAACCGCAACCGCGCCGCAAGTGGAACGGTTATGCGGCAAACTCGGCAGATACGGTTTTTTCACCGCATCTGCCGCGAATTACGAAAAACGCTGATGTGAAAGGGCCCTTAGACCGCTGTGCAACAGTCCAGTTCTTTTTCTCATTGACCCAGGTAAGGCGTTTCTTGCGTTTTCTATTGGTCATATGTTGGTTGACACAAGGAATATGACAGATGTAGCCCATGTCCTGGATACATCTGTGTGTGGTGGCTCTTGAAGCATTGACTCCAGCAACAGTCCACTCCTTGTGAATCTCCCCTAAATTTTTGAATGGCCCTTTCTTAACAATCCTTTCAAGGCTGCTTTTATCCCAGTTGCATGTGGATCTTTTTCTACAACATTTTTTCCTTCCACTCAACTTTCCATTAATATGCTTGGATACAGCACTCTTGGAACAGCCAACTTCTTTAGCAATGACATTTTGTGGCTTACCCTCCTTGTGGAGTATGTCAGTGACTGCCTTCTGGACATCTGCCAAGTGAGCAGTCTTCCCCATGATTGTGTAGCCTACTTAACTAGACTAAGGGAACGTTTTAAATGCTTAGTAAACCTTTGCAGGTATTTCGTCTTAATTATTCTAATTTTCAGATGTAATGACTTTTGGGTTTTCTTTGGCTGCAAGCCATAATTATCAACATTAACAGACATTTAAATAAACAATTGAAATATATTTAAAGGTAGGGGCACCGGGCACCTTCAGGGCTATTGGTCTTTCTTATTGCTCCATAAAGACAGACCGCTGTCTTATCCCCAGCCACCTGGTGGTGCTACGCCTACATCAGCCAGTCAAGCATTTACAGTCCAATTATAGAAAACAAATAGGCGGCACTCACCGTATGTTCATAGGTGCTTTCTTTATTGAAGAGGTGCGGGGAGGGGATGCATGAAGGTACAGACAACAGGTCCTGTTTCGCGGTTTATCGGATAAACCGCGAAACAGGACCTGTTGTCTGTACCTTCATGCACCCCCTCCCCGCACATCTTCAATAAAGAAAGCACCTACGAACATACGGTGAGTGCCGCCTATTTGTTTTCTATACTTGGACTGTAAACAATTGAAATAGATCACTCTGTTTGTAATGACTCTATATATGTGTTTCATTTTATATATTGCATTACTGAAAGAAATTATCTTTATGATGATATTCTAATTTATTGAGATGCACTTGTATATACCGTATTTTTTGGATTATAAAACACACTTTTGTTCCCTCAACTGTTGGGGTAAAGTGGGGGGTGCGTCTTTTAACCCGAATGTATGAGTGAGGGCAGCTCTGGAGCGGTGCCGGGGGCTGGAGCGGGCTGGCTGCGAGATGCAGAGAGAGCGGGGAGATCTCTTGCTCCCGCTCATTTAATATGCACTGCCGCTGTCCATCACCTCGGTGCTGAAACAGTGCCGAGTTATGGACAGAGGGGCAGGCATGCTACCTGCAGTCACCTCCCGCATCCAGGCTATGCCGTACCCCCCCCCCAGTCACTCGTCATGTCCTTCCCCAGCTGGCACACACATATTCCCCCCCCGCATCCAGAATATGCCCCCCCCCCATCATTCTTCATACCTCCCGAGCTGGCACACACATAGCCCTCCCGCATCAAGAATATGCGCCCCTGTCATTTTTTATGTCTCCTCAGCTGGCATGCACATGACCCCCCGCATCAAGAATACGGCCCCCCCCCCATCACAGTTTATGCCCCGGAACTGTCGAACACATTTAAAACAAGAAACTGTTAACTCACACTCCGATGCTCGGTCCCTGCTCACAGCTACTCCATTGCTCTTCCTGTTTTCCGGCCATCAGATCATGTGACCAGGTGCACAGTCTTTTACTGTGCGCCTGGACACATTATGTGATACCCGGGAAATAGGAAGAGCAACGGAGGAGCTGTGAGCAGGGACTGAGCATCAGAGGGTGAGTTAACAGTTTGTTGTTTTAAATGTGTGCGCCAGTTCCGGGGTATAAACAGTGATGGGGGGGTGCATATTCTTGATACGGGGGGCTATGTGCATGCTAGCTGAGGAGACATAAAGAATGACAGGGGCGCAAATTCTTGATGCGGGGGGCTATGTGTGTGCCAGCTGGGGAGGCATGAAGAATGACGGGGGGGCATATCCTTGATGCGGTGGGCTATGCGTGAGCCAGCTGGAGAGGCATAAAGAGTGACGGGGGCACATTCTTGATGCGGGGGGCTATGTGTGTTCCAGCTGGGGGCATAAAGAGTGACCGGGGGCATATCCGTGATGCAAGGGGCTAGTGTGCCAGCACAATGGGAGCTAGTGTGTGCCAGCATGTGAGGGCTAGTGTGTGCTAGCATGTGGGGGCTAGTGTGTTCCAGCATATGGGGGCTAGTGTGTGCCAGAACATGGGAACTAGTATGTGCCAGCACGTGGGGGCTAGTGTGTACCAGCACATGTGGGCTAGTGTGTGCCAGCATGTGGGGGCTAGTGTGTTCCAGCACGTGGGGGCTAGTGTGTGCCAGCACGTGGGGGCTAGTGTGCTCTAGCACATAGAGGCTAGTGTGTGCCAGCACAATGGGGGGCATGTCTGTGCCAGCACAGGGGGGAATGTGTGTCCCAGCACAAGGGGGCCATATTCAGGATGGGGGACTATGTACCAGGATGGGGGTTTTTATATATATATATATATATATATATATATATATATATATATATATATATATATGTATATATATATATCAGGGTGAGGGATATATACACTGATTGTAAGATTGTAATACGGACACTGGCATTATAAGACAGTCCCCTTTTAACATAAAAATTTTTTGTTCTCTTTTCCTTAACCAAATTTGGGGGTGCATCTTATAAAGTGAAAAATATGGCATAATGTTACACTGTTACTGTAGGGTTTCCTAAGTAAACAGTGTCTTGCAGAAAAACTGGACATGACTGGAGGAAACAGATGTGATTAGAGATGAGAGAGTACTAAAATGCTCGGGTGCTCGATGCTCGTGCCGAGCATCCCATGATACTCGTGTACTCGGCCCGAGCACCGACCCCAATGTTATCCTATGGGAGACCCGAGTATTTTTCTGGCAAGACCCCCCGGCAGCATGGATAAACCCTAAAAATGTCACAAAAGTATCAGAACAGTGCGCAAATGACATGGGAACAGCACGGGGAAGACCCCTGTAAGCATTTAAGACTCCAAGGTCACTGCTGTGAACAATGTTGTCAGAGTATTACGCCACTTTTACGGACTGTCAAGAAAACGTTACAAAATGAAACCAAAATGGATTTTCCTGGAGAAAATATTAAGGGCTCATACCCACTTGTGAGACAGAGTTGGTGTGTGTTAGTTTTTTGGATTACATGAAAGATATATTTTTTTTAAATTGTGTGGCACTCCGATGCCCCTGGGAAGAGACGTACATGAAGGCCTCTTTAAATAATGTAAGTTTAAACAGGAATGGTTTCCACGGTCTGCGCTGCTGCTTCATTGAATGTACTCCAAAAGGGTTGTTTCCTCCATCACATTCTTTATTGCACCACAAACCAACGTGTTTCGGTGCTATCCTCACACCTTCCTCAGGGTTCCCAATGCCCCTGGAAAGAGACGTGCATGAGGACCTCTTTAAATAATATGCCCATTTTAAGGAAGTGGGTCTCTTGTAGTATTGCCCTTTGGCAGGGCAGCCAAAAATTGGGAGGCACCCCAATGCCCCTGGAAAGAGACGTGCATGAGGACCTCTTTAAATAATGTGCCCATTTTAAGGAAGTGGGTCTTTTATAGTATTTCCCTTTGGCAGGGCAGCCAAAAATTGAAAGGCACCCCAATGCCCCTGGAAAGAAACATGGAGGAGAGCCTCTAAATATTGTTCCCATTACAAAGGAGCGGGTCTCCTGTACTTGTAATGCCCATTCTGTAAGCATGGACTAAAACATTTACCCCTGGGGGGTATACATGAAACTACTGCCTAACTTTTGAACAGTTAGGGTCATCATCATCATAAATATGATGTAAAAAAATTATGTTTTTATGGCATCATGAACCACGGTCGCACTGCTCATATGATGGTGGCGGATGAGGAGAAGGAGGAGCAGTACAGCAAGTAGCCAAAGTCATGAAGTGTGTACCCACGTGTGGGTGTGCGGAGGTGCATGGCAATTTACCAGCACAAAATTTAAATTACGCTATCATTTGGTGGTGATGTGGTGAAGTCAGGCCCAATCCAACCCTTGTTCATATTGATCAGAGTCAGCCTGTCAGCATTTTCAGTTGACAGGCGGGTGCATTTATCAGTAATGATTCCACTTGCGGCACTAAAAACACGCTCTGACAAAATGCTAGCGGCAGGGCAGGCCAGGACTTGAAAGGCGTAGAGAGCCAATTTCTGCCACGTGTCCAGCTTGGATACCCAATAATTATAAGGCACTGAGGAATCTAGGAGCACTTTTGTACCATCGGCAAGGTACTCCCTAAGCATCTTCGCAAACTTTGCAGTCCTTGTGATACTACCCCGCACCTCAGGGCCTGTGCTACGGGAAGTGCTGAGAAAACTGTCCCAGATATTTGAGAGTGTTCCCCTACCTCTGCTGGAGTGGACTTGTGCCTCTCTCAGCCAGACACCTTGGTTGTCCACCGAATCTTGACCTCTGCCGCTAGAGTTTTCAGAAGGGAATTTTTGGACTAATTCTGCGACTATGGCCTTCTGGTACTGAAGCATTTGTGTAGACCTCTCCGCCTCAGGAATAAGAGAAATAAAGTTCTCCTTGTAGCGTGGGTCTAAAAGTGTCACCAACCAGTAATGAGTGTCCGCCAAGATGTTGATAACGCGAGGGTCATGAGACAGGCAGCGTAACATAAAGTCAGTCATGTGCGCCAGACTGTTAACAGGCAAGACTTCAGGGTCCTCACCAACAGCATGACTGGCCATGCTGGCCTCATTATCCTCCTCCTCTCACCTGTCCTCTGGCCATCCACGCTGAACCGATGGTATGACGGTTGTGCATGTATTACCGTCAATTCCGCATGAAAGTAGCTCTATTTCTTCATCCTCCTCGTCATAGTCCTCCAATGCACGTTGGGATGAGATGAGGCTGGGCTGTGTGTAATTACCGAGTATGGTTTCTTGCTCCAACTCATCGTGTTCCATCTGCAATGCATCGTCTTTGATTTTGAGCTGAGAGCGTTTTAGAAGACAGAGAAGCGGGATGGTGACGCTAATGATGGCGTCATCACTGCTCACCATCTTAGTGGAGTCCTTAAAGTTTTGGAGGATGGTAGATATGTCGAACATCCATGTCCACTCCTGAAGTCTTATGTGTAGAGTTTGAACGGTATACTGACGGCCTAGTTGATGCTGGTACTCAACAACTGCCTTCTTCTGCTCACAAATCCTGACCAACATGTGCAGTGTGGAATTCCAACGTGTGGGGACATCACACACCAGTCTTTGAACAGAAAGCTGCAAACGCTGCTGAAAGCCGGCAAGGGCGACAGAAGCAGTAGGTGACTTTCTAAAATGGGCACACAGGCGGCGTACTTTGACGTGCAGATCCGACAGCTCCGGGTAGGATTTAAGAAACCGCTGAACCACAAGGTTGAGCACATGGGCCACGCATGGAACATGTGTCAGCTCGCCTCAGAGCCGCCACCAGGTTCCGGCCATTGTCACACACGACCATGCCTGGCTGTAGGTTCAGCGGTGTGAGCCAGTGATCTGCCTGCTGTTTCAGAGCTGTCCACAACTCTTCAGCATTGTGGGGTTTGTCACCTACGCATATTAGCTTCAGCACAGCCTGTTGCCGCTTAGCTGAGGCAGTGCTGCAGTGCTTCCAGCTTGGGACTGGTGTAGAGGGTGAAGTGGAGGAGGAGGAGGAGGCTGAGGAGCATGACGTTCCGGAGCTGTACACTGTGGGTGAAACTCTGACTGAGTTAGGGCCTGCAATCCTTGGTGTCAGAAGGATGTGTTCCGTCCCAAGCTCAGACTGGGTCCCGGCTTCCAGAATATTAACCCAGTGTGCCGTCAGCGAGATGTACCGGCCCTGCCCACAAGCACTTGTCCACGTGTCCGTGGTTAGGTGGACTTTGCCTGAAACTGCGTTGTTAAGGGCACGTCTAATGTTTTGTGACACGTGCTTATGTAATGCGGGACGACACCCTGGGAAAAATAGTGGCGGCTGGGGACCGAGTAACGTGGGACAGCCGCCATCAGGTTGAGGAATGCTTCTGTCTCCACTAGCCTTAAAGGCAACATTTCCAGCTCAGGCAGTCGCGAAATGTGTGCATTTAGAACTGTGGCATGTGGGGCGTTGGCAGCGTATTTGCGCCTGCGTTCCAAAGATTGGTGTATGGATAACTGAGGACTGCGCTGGGACAAGGACATGGTTGATGATGGTGCTATTTCTGCTTGTGCAACTACAGGTGAAGGACAGGAGGCATCTTCGCATGCAGTATGGACAGGGGATTGTCTTGCACGCACAACAATGGAAGACACTGCGGTGTCAAATGCAGACATTGCTCCTGGACTCTGGTGTACATCCCACTAAGTTGGGCGCTTTGCTGACATGTGTCTGATCATGCTGGTCGTGGTCAGGCTGCGAGTTTTGCTACCCCTGCTGATTCTGGCATGGCAGGTGTTGAAAATGACCTTTTTGGAATTATCTGCAGACACCTTAAAAAACAGCCAGACTCGGGAAGACCTAACAGTTGTACTGGCAACTTCTGTCGTGTTGTTGTTCCGGGGAAAGGTTGCCTGCTTTTCTGCCTGTGGACACGACCCTGCTTCTTCCGGCCTGTGATGCTATGCCTATCTCCCCCTGTGCACTGCTGTCTTCGCTCTGCATGTCCTCCTGCCAGATTGGGTCAATTACTGGATCATCCACCACGTCGTCTTCCACTTCCGCACCCTGGTCCTCCTCCTGACTTTCTGGCAATTGTGTCTCATCATCGTCCACCTCTTGTTGAGACACGTTCCCACTGTTGCCTTCGTGAGACCGTGGCTGCTCAAATATTTGTGCATTGGTACATATGATCTCCTCATGACCCACTTCAACTGGAGCTGGCGAGAGGCCAGAATCTACAAATGGATAAGTGAACAGCTCTTCAGAGTGTCCAAGTGTGGGATCAGTTATGTCCGGGTCTGGGCACTCGGCATGGTGGGAGGAAGGAGGATCAGGGTGTGGAATGTGCGGTCCAGTCTCATGGCTACTGACACTTGACCGTGTGGAAGACAGGGTATTTGTGGTGGTGCCAAACTGACTGGAAGCATTATCCGCTATCCAACTAACAAGCTGTTGACAATGGTCTTGGTTTAATAGTGGAGTACTGCTGCGGTCCCTATAAATTGGGACAGGAAGGTCGAGCGAGATGATGTGAGCGTTTGTCGTGGCACAATTTGAGCCTGCACACGGCCTCGGCCTCTGCCTGCACCACCATCACGTCCAGTTCCTTGACCCTTGCCACCGGCCTTGCGCATTTTCAATGTTGTGCTGCCTGTATACAGCTAAATGAAGGCGTCCAAAAGATGTTTTTTAGCTGCACACTGAAATTACAGATTAGAGCGGTTTAATCCCGGCAGCTGGAACGGTCAGACACAAACGCTGATGTGTTTACAGTGTATTGGCATATACTACTTGAAGATACAAGCCACTCCTGCCGCACTAAGGCTAGGGTCACACTTGAGTTTCTTAAGTACCTTAAAAATATGAATGCGTTTCTGCATACTTATTCCAATTCTGCATGTGTATTTTTAGGTGCCTTTAGGCACCCATGCATTTTTCCATGCGTTTTTGAATCAGCACCCAAAAAAGTTCATTAACTATTTTTTGGTGCTGATTTAAAAACCCATGCATTTTTAAATCAGTGGGTTTTGAGCTGGGTTTTGAGCTGCACACTGAGATTACAAATTGGAGTACCGTAGTTTAATTCCAGCAGCTGGAACGGTCAGACACAAATGCTGACGAGTATACAGTGTTTTGGCATATACTACTTGGAGCTAACTTCTTACTGCCTATAAAGAGCTAAATTAAGCCTTAAAAAGACTGTTTTGGAGATTTCCAGCCTGTACACCAGCCCCAGATGTGATGCAGGCTGGTATACTAGCACAAGAAGTTTGCTATATACTCTGCCTCCCTGCCTGCCTGTATACTGCTCTATTAGTCCTCAGAAGGACTGTTGTGGTAATTAGACTGGCAGCCCTGCGCCTACACTAGCTGAAAGGCCTCAAATCTGTCCCTCAATCAGCAGCACCTCTCCCTACACTGCCTGTCTGTGGAACACAGTGACGAGCACAGGGCGTTCAGGTCTTATAAAGACCTGATCACGCTGTGCGGCCAGCCAATCACTGTAATAACACAACCAACAGGGCTATGGCATTACAGTGTCTGTCAGCCAATCCCTGCATGTGGGCTGGCTCTGTAAAGAGCGCCAACATGCAGGGAGGTGGACCCCGAGCATAGCAAGAGTATCGCGAGATTACTCGGTACTCTCCGAGTACCCCGAGTACCGAGATATTCGTGCGAGTACCGAGTAGTGACAAGCATACTCGCTCATCCCTAGATGTGATTTTTTGATTCAGCACATCAATATTCGTAAAGGTTACATGTTATCTTTTAGTCAGTAAAGTTGATGTAGAGCAGTGATATCTCTTCCCCTAATATCTAAATCATACTGTCTGAAGTTCCGATAAGGCTTATGTGCTCTTACTGTAAATTAATCCAAGTAAGCATCATAACTTGTAAATGTATTGGATTTTTTTCTTTTCAGTATTCAGCTTAAATTGCTCTAAACGGAAAACCAAGTTCTGCTTTTAAAGCCTATTTGTACAAAATAAAGAATAGGACTATTCTTACTTTTCGTATTTTTCCATTTCAGATTTCTGAATCTCTAACTTTTTTAACTTCTTTGCACTTTTGAGTGGATTTCAAAACAAATCAAGAGACACATATAGACTAGTTATTTTTGGCTAGTGTTAGGTAAATTAATAGCCCAAAAGCTTTTGTCATAGTGCCAAGTTTTTTTGAAACTGCATTTAAGGAGTCAGTTTCCTGGAACCCTTGAAGTTAGTGGAGATTTATGTCTTTTATATTGTCTTCCATTACTGTATTCAAAGGAACTGTCTACATAAAGGTTGATAGAGGGCAGTCAAATCTTTTCACTCTGCAAAAATTATATCATTAGGTGTCTGCCCATAGGGTCGACTTGTTCTCAAGCCCTAAAAACTAAACACAGCTGAGATCTAATCCCCTTACAAATGTAGATTGTGTGCAGGAATCAAAAATAGCGTATGGCAAAAGGAATTTCTAAACACCAACCCAATTATGCCATATACACCTGATAAATGAACATCACGAATAATGTTACATGGGGCACTGTGCACTATACTTCAAACATAAACTATTATTAGAATTTGAGGAATCAAGGACCTTAGTAAATTATCATGGGGTTAAACCAAAGGGCCAGTACAGAAGAAAAATATGCACAAATTATAGGCCGGGGTGGTCAAAAAAGAAAAGCCTAAAAATATATGTCCTTTAAACTTGATGACACCCAATTGAACTGATAATCTTTATTATGTATAAAAGTAAAAAAAAAACATAGACATAGCCTTAAAACATTCAATTTCTTTCAAAATTCTAGCATTTGGCAAATATTAATAATTATGGTAATCCTAATTGACCTAAAACAGAAAAGGTTTATTCTGATTTCATGTCCGATAGTGAGAAAAACATGCATATGTGTCTTTCTATATAGTGTATGTAAACTTCAGGTTTCAACAGTATATGAATTATCATGGGGATATCTTTCTAGTCTGTCTGTGATAAATGAGCATTCTTGGCTCAATATAAAAATTATATAGTCTACTAAGCAAACTAAATGTGAATGCAAAGAAATGTTTTATTTAATTGTAGTTAGTAAAATATAAAATCCAGTGAAGTTAAATATTTATTGCACTCCTGTGCATGCCACTAAGGGCTGAGCAAAGTACCATAGTGCACAGGCAAAGGAAAAGGTTAAAGAACACGTGCACTATGACTGTTTTACTATAAACTTCTTATTTGTTGGTAGTAGCTATGAGAGGATGTGGTAAAACTATGAAGTGATACAACAACAGTGTTTAATAATACATGACTGAATGGTTCACAAAAACACATACATTCAGCCATACACAGTATGAGATAATATAAGTACTACTGGTCCTACTGTTTATACTTGAATAAGCTTAACTTGCAACAGGATACAGGTGTTGGTTTCAATACATTCTCTTATCTGGGGTAAAAATGAAATTGCTCCTCTGTCTGAGGTAACCACAATGCATTCTGGGAGACTTTCAATGTTACATTACAACTGAAGAAAACAGATACATGAAATACCCAGCAGGTGGTGCTGTTACATACTGTAATGCATTTAATACAGATACTACGTTAATTGTGGGTATTATAATAATTATGCTATAGTGATACCACAAATTATATATAAAAAATAAAAAACACCTTTATTGTACAAATATTAAAATCTTCACAGAACAAACATTAGACAAAGAAGGAACAAGGTTCACCCATGTATAACCAACAGGTAAGAAACATTTTTTACATGAACTCTCCCTAAGAATGTCCACTGCCTAGCAATGAAGGATTTTCGCCGTAGGTTATGGTGCTCCCATACCAAGTTGGCTAGCCCTATGATCAGTTGCGTATCTAGAGTTATGCGGGCCCTGGTGCAAAATTTAGTACCTCCCCCCCACCCCCACCCCGCTCCCATGTCGGTCAGATGTATGGGCCCTGTGTAAAGTTTTAAATACTTTAAAGACTCACAGATTGACCCCTCTTCCCTTTCATTATGTATTAATGTTCTTCACCCTGCTATATATGGTCCTCCTCCTGGAATATGGCCTTTATCATGGAATATATGTCCCCCGTCCTGGCATATATAGTCTTCCTCCCGCCACCTTAGTCCTCCAATTATATTAATGCACCCCCATATTCCTCCATATATTACAGTGTACCCCCATAGTAATCTATGTATTGTAATGCAGCCCATAGTCCCCCATTCATAAGGTAGCCCCAATAGTCATCCAATTATTAAAATGCACCCCCATTATCCTACATAGTATAATTAAGCCTCATAGTCCTACATATAGTATAATACAGCCTCACATTCCTCTATATAGTATAATGTAGCCTCATAGCCTCTCTATATAGAATAATGCAGCCTCACATCCCTCCATATAGTATAATGAAAAACTGTAACTGAGCCAGGGCACAATGTGAACGGGTCTGTAGGACTGTGTTCACACCACCACATTTTTGCAAAAAATGTATTAACTAAGTACCCTGTTTTTGATACAGTTTTTTACTAAGCACTTGCTTTTTATTATTACCTTTTTATAGCAGTGTACATCCACACGTTTGTTATACTGTTTTTTTTCTGTGATATAGTATAATGTAGCCTCATATCTCTCCGTATTGTATAATGCAGCCTCATAGCTCTCCACATAGTATAATGTAGACTCATAGTCCTCCATATAGTATAATGGAACCTCACGACCCTACATATAGTATAATGCAGCCTCAATGCCCTCTATAATGTATAATGCAGCCTCATATCCCTCCATATAGTATAATGTAGCCTCATATCTCTCCATATAGTATAATACAGCCTCATAGCCCTCTATACAGTATAATGTAGCCTCATATCTCTCCATATAGTATAATGCAGCCTCATTGCTCTACAGATAGTATGATGTAGCTGCATATCTTTCCATATAGTATAATGCAGCCTCATAGCCCTCTATACAGTATAATGCAGGGTTAGTTCTCCATATAGTGCAGCCTCAAAACTCTCCATATATTGCAGCCTTATATCTCTCCATATAGTGCAACTCATACATGCAACCACTTTTTTGAGATCTGCACCATTATCGGTATTAGAAATGTAATCAGAAAAAATATCATCTGCCTCCAGTTGGCACTGTCTTACATTAATTGGCTGAGACAAAAAACCCGCCATTTAACTTAGGAAGTGGTTTGCTTACAGATTAACCAGATATATCTTGGTATCATGATAGGGTAGGCTATAGAGTGATACCACAAGTTAGATGTAAAAAATAAAAAACACCTTTATTGTACAAATGCAGACTCCGGTTTTGTGTCTCATGCAAAACCCGGACAAAGCCGGATCCTCCTGGAAAAGCCCCAAACCAGAGGCCAAATAAGTCCAATCCGGCACTATAGGACTCCAATGGGGGACAAATTCGGATCTGGGTCTGTCCGGTTCACACCAGACAGACCCAGACCCGAAAAACTGTGGTGTGAAGCCAGCCTTAGGTGTGCAGTTTTTAGAATGATGTCACTTTTGGGTGTTTGCTGCCATGTAAGTCCCTCAAAGTGACTTCAAATGTGATGCAGTCCCTAAAAAAAACTGGCGTAGTAAATTTTGTTTGAAACATGAGAAATTGCTGATGAATTTTTAACCCTTCTAAATTCCTAACAAAAAAAAATTATGTTTCAAAAATAGTGTTATTGTAAAGTAGACATGTGGGAAATGTTATTTATTAACTATTTTGTGTGACATAACGCTCTGGTTTAAGGGCTTAAAAATTAAAAGTTTGAAAATTGTATAATTTTAAAAAGTTTTCCAAATTTCCATTTTTCTCCACAAATAAAAGCAAAAAATATCATCCTAAATTTAACACTAACACGAAGTCCAATATGTCATGAAAAAAATTCTCAGAATCACTGGTATCCGTTGAAGCGTTCCAGAGTTATTACCTCATAAAGTGACACTGGTCTGATTTCTAAAATATAGCCTGGTCATTAAGGTCAAATTTTGCTCCGGCTCTATTGGGTTAAAGTGTAGGTTAATTGGTGTATTACCAGGATAAGCTATGTGTCATGCTTGGTGAAGTTTGAGGGAAAAGCTGACTTCAATCTGACCTGGAAAACACTCTCTGCTCCAACACTTTAATGTGTGCATGGTCCCTGCATAGGGAAGGGCCTAAGAAGCAAAATTGTTGAATTCTTGGAATTCTGAAATTCAAATTTCTTTACCAAAATCTGTAATTTTTGTCGAAATTGTAAATTATGTTTTGGGGGACAGTCCACCATCTGTGACAGCGCTACTGTTAAAATGAATAACCAA
>JARQOC010002604.1:0-23407 GCA_033576535.1 Allobates femoralis | reverse complement strand
ACTAGGATGTCACGTTGTCAGCGTTGGGTATCCACCCTGACTCGTGGGAGCGCGGTGCAGTATGGACAACCTGCATTCATCCACGGTGACCAGGGGCAGCTTGGGGGCCCAGAGGTATGTATATGACAGGCCTTTTCCGGGCTGTCTCCTGCGGTGGCAGCACCCGCGCTTCCTGGGGGGGGAATAGGGCTCTGTGGCGCGGACATTTTGCCGCCGGTTCGCGGGGGGATGGGGGCCGTGCCCAGTGGTGGGCGGGTCCGTGTCTCCCGGTGATGGGGCGGGGTGTTAGCGCGGTAGGGTCCGGGCTCTCTCTGGGGAGTGTGGGGAGCCTGTGGCCGCGGCGGTCGCCTTCGGATCCCTGCGCCGGCTTCCGGGCCGCGCCTGCGCAGTAGCTGGAAGCGCTTCTAACCCGGAAGTAGTGCGATTGCTTCCGGGCGGCCGGGGAGGTGGCCCCAGCACGGGTGATAAGGAACACAGTGCGGCAGCAGCGCCGTTGGTGGTTTGATCCCTGTGATGTCGTCTCCTGGGGCAGAGGGGCTGCAGCAGCCTGACGCTAGCTTACAGCCATCCAGCAAAACTCGTGGTGGCAGTGGACGCAGCAAGGAAGCTGGGTCTGCTGACAGATGTGACCGGAATAAGACAGGTCAACCATCACAGGCTGGTCCTACACCTCCTGAACCGGTCAGTATGCACAACTCACGGGGTGAATGTGTGTGTTCTCTGCGCCTCTGCTGATCTCCTCCCTTTCTATTTTTTTAGGCTAAGAAGGGCAAAAAGCTAAAGCATAAAGAATGCGCTTTGTGTGCACAGCCCCTTCCTGAGGCATATGTGAAGCGTCTGTGTCAAGCCTGTATAAATCAGACCCTGCAGGAGGAGTCCTCTGTTAAAACGATGGACATTCGTTCTATGATCCGGGAGGAATTGTTGTCCTTCAGTGAGGTGGCCTTGGCTCGGCCATGTTCCTCCAGGGCTAGGAAGCATGTGTCCCCTGGTGTGTCCTCTCCAGAGGGTAGCCCGGTTAGATCTCAGGGTGTATTTAGGTCCCCGTCGGCTTCTCCTGCTTCTTCTTCCTCATCGGATGATGAGGGAAGGTCCTGTTTTCCCCTGGACAGTGTGGACAATCTTGTCAAGTCTATCCGCCACACTATGGAAGTGCCTGATTCTAGGGAGTCTCGTTCAACACAGGATATCATGTTCACCGGCCTCGCGGAAAAGAAGAGGCGAGCTATCCCTGTGGTGGCGGCTCTCAAAGATCTGGTGTATCGTGAGTGGGATAAGCAGGACAGACGTGGGGCTCTTCCTTCTTCTTCCAAGCGGAGATATCCCTTCGATGATGAGGACTTAGCTACTTGGTCCAAGGTCCCGAAGGTGGATGCTGCGGTGGCCTCCACGTCTAAGCGTTCCACCCTCCCGGTAGAGGATGCAGGGTTGCTGGCCGATCCACTGGACCGGAAAGCCGAGATGTTGCTTAAACGCTCTTGGGAGTCTAGCACAGGGGCCTTTGAACCCGCTATTTCAGCTACATGTACTGCCAGATCCCTGTTGGTCTGGGTAGATCAGCTTGAGGATCAGATTAGGTCAGGGTTCCCAGGGACCAGTTGCTGTCATCTCTTCCATTGATCCGTGGGGCCTCGGCTTATCTGGCGGATGTGTCTGCTGATTCCTTGCGCCTGGCAGCGCGGTCTGCTGGTCTGACCAACTCGGCTCGTCGGGCCCTATGGCTTAAAGGGTGGAAGGGCGATTCTCAATCCAAGTCCAAGTTGTGTACGCTCCCCTTCCGTGGTGAGTACCTCTTCGGCCCTGACTTGGATGATATTTTAGCTAAGGCAGCTGACCGTAAGAGGGGGTTCCCTAACCCTCCTGTTCCGTCTTATAGGAGAGCCTTCAGGAGACGTCCATTCGGCCAGAAGAGGTCGTATAGGGAGAACCGGGACCGTTGGGAACCCAAGGAGGGTAAACAACGGGGTGCCCTGTTTGGGGGGTCTTCCTCCTTTAAACCTGGAAAAAAGTACCGTTAGGTCGGATCTCCCTGTGGGGGGTAGGTTGTCGATTTTTTCTGATCGTTGGGCTGTTATCTCCTCTAGTCCCTGGATTCTGAGGTTGATTGCCTCCGGTCTTACTCTGGACTTTGCCCGTTCTCCTCCAGATTCGTTTGTCCTTACCTCCCCTCCGTTGCATCATCAGCGTGCCCTGGTCCTGGAAATTCAATCCCTGTTGTCCAAATGTGTTCTTGTTGAGGTTCCGGTGGGCCAGGAAGGAAAGGGGTTTTACTCCCCCTTGTTTCTGGTATCTAAGCCAGATGGTTCCTTTCGGACCATAATTAATTTAAAGAAATTAAACTCCTTCCTGGCAGTCCGGTCCTTCAAAATGGAATCTATTAATTCCACGATCAAATTATTATTCCCTAGATGTTTTCATGGCGGTACTGGACCTCAAGGATGCCTATTATCATGTCGCCATCCACGTCGATTACCAGCAGTTTCTGCGGGTGGCAGTCGTCTGGGAGGGACGGACTCGACATTTCCAATTTACGGCAATGCCTTTTGGTCTTTCCACGGCTCCTCGTGTCTTCACCAAACTAATGTCCGAGGTGATGGTTTTTTTGCGGCACCAGGGCACGCTCATTGTGCCGTATTTGGATGACTTTTTGATAGTGGGTAACTCTTTCGAACAGTGTCAGGCCCGTGTGATTCATGTCATCTCATCTTTGCAGGACTTGGGCTGGATCATCAACTGGGGGAAGTCCAGACTAACTCCCGTGACTCATCAATCTTTTCTGGGTCTCCTTCTGGACTCTGTAAGTCAGCTCTGCCTCCTTCCGGAAGACAAGATTTCTCATGTCAGGGCTAGGGTCAGCCAGGTTATTGCTCACCCTTCCCTATCATTGCGGGAGGCCATGTCCCTGTTGGGTTCCCTTTCGTCTTGCATCCCGGCAGTTCAATGGGCGCAGTCTCATACGCGGCCTTTGCAGCAGGCGGTTTTGCTGGCGGAGGTTGCCTTGCAGGGTCGGCTTCAGGGTCGTCTTACCTTGCCTCCGGACGCTGTGGAATCTCTTACCTGGTGGGTAGACCTGCTTCACCTTTCAAGGGGGGTTCCCTGGGTAGTTCGGCCTTCTCAGATCCTTCTGACTGATGCCAGTCCAGATGGGTGGGGGGCTCACCTGGGGTCCTGTTTAGCTCAGGGTCAATGGTCGGCGGAGGAATCTTCCGATTCTTCCAACGTACGGGAGTTGAAGGCTATCCACCTTGCTCTCCTTCATTTTCTCCCACAGCTGCGGGGGTCGCACGTCCGGATCTTGTCAGACAACACCACGTCGGTGGCATATATCAACAAGCAGGGAGGTACTCGATCCCGGACGCTGCTGTCTACTGCGATGGCTATCCTCAACCTGGCGGAGGCCAACTTGTTGTCCCTTTCGGCCCTCCATATCCGGGGTGTCGACAACTCAACAGCGGACTTTCTGAGTCGCCATACCCTCCATCAGGGCGAGTGGGCCATCTGCCGTCGGACCTTCCGGAAGATAGTTGCCTTGTGGGGTCTTCCGGAAATAGATTTGTTTGCAACCAGGGCCAACAGGCAAGTCAGCCGGTTTGCCTCCCTGGATTTCACGGACGAGCCGGAGTTGTTGGATTCCCTCCAGTTTCCTTGGACCTTTCGGCTGGCCTATGCGTTTCCTCCCATGAACTTGCTTCCAGTAGTCATCCGGAAGATCAGGGACGAGGGGCGAGGGTGATTCTCATTGCCCCATTTTGGCCCAAGAGGCCGTGGTTTTCCTGGCTCAGAGCCATGTCAGTGTCCGACCCGTGGCTGCTTCCTTCTGTTCCAGGCCTGCTCTCTCAGGGTCCTTGCCGTCACCCTCGGATGCAGGGGCTCCACTTGACGGCTTGGAACTTGAAAGGAGCCTGTTAAGATTGCGTGGGTTTTCAGAGCAGCTTATTTCCACCCTTCTCTTGAGTAGGAAGGAGGTTACGACACGGATTTATGCTAGGGTCTGGCGGAAATTTCTTCAGTTCCATACTGCTCCTTTTACTCCACTTGTTCCCATCCCTTCTATTCTGGAGTTTCTTCAGAAAGGTCGGGAGTTGGGGCTTTCAGTCAACACCCTTAAGGTCCATGTTTCGGCCTTGGGGGCATTGTATGGATCAGATGTGGCGGGTGACAGATGGGTGTCGCGGTTTATCGCGGCTTGTGAGCGTAGCACCCCGGTTCATGTTAGTTAAGTAGTTAATATAATTAGTGCTCAACTAAAAACAACACCAATATTAGAATCAGCAACTTATTACACAAATCACATGTAGACAAATATAGCAACAATGAAGAATGAAGCTACAAACAATAACTGTTATGTTTTCAGATAAGCAAGCACAAACAATATAAAAAAATGAAAATGATTACAAAAACAACTACAAAAAAACAATTACAGAATAAATTAAATCAGTCTACCTGAGGATATTGAGTTTCCCGTTTCTGTTCCCCTCAGATTGACACTTCTCACCCCTCCCGGAAAGAAAAGTACTTTGTTTGAGTCAATGGCTCTCTTACCGCGGTTTTGCACTCCTCCTTTCGGGATGGGCAACCTTGTTCAATCCGAGTCAAACGTAAAAAGGAAAGAATTAATCCTGCTTGGCCTCCAAAATGTCAGAGACGGGAGATTCAACCTAACCAGATAAGACTGATCAAAAATGGATTGGCATCGGTATACCGTCTATGGGAGACGCTCAATTGAAAGACAAACAACACAGGTCTTTTTCATGAGTGAATCCTACAGTTTAATGATGGAGCAGGTTATATAGGCATCATAGATTTCTAAAAATAGAGTGATACGTAATATGACAACGTCACACAATAGTTACACAATAGTGGGGGTTTTTGGATAGAAATAC
This sequence comes from Allobates femoralis, assembly GCA_033576535.1. NCBI lineage: Eukaryota > Metazoa > Chordata > Amphibia > Anura > Aromobatidae > Allobates > Allobates femoralis. The sequence continues at coordinate 18,524 of JARQOC010002604.1, read as the reverse complement.
AGAAAAACAGGTTTGACAGTGATTTGTGAAGTCTTAAACAATTACTTATAAATTTGGCTGGCTTATACATTCATGAGGCCACTTTGGCCTTGACCACCAGTACAATTCCCATAATCTAACTTTATCCTAAGTTCCTGTTTTTCTGAGAACTACATCTGGCTTTTATTATATTGTTTACTGCATAGATTGGTCACTTGTCCAAGAGTGAAGAAATAGAATAGAATATGATAACACAAAGACAAAGATGTCTGACTAAGGAGACAAAATGGCTGACTATAGTCTGTATAAGATACCTACTTTAACAATATCTTAGATCCATAATCAGAAGAGAGCTTGAAAACTTTTAACCCTAGAACGCATACCTGGGGCCTCGCAGGCCCGCCAGGTTACTTGTTTTCTATTTTCTGTAAAAGTACTTTAGTTTGAATTTTGAAAATCTAGGTAATCCTCAGGTATATAGTTGTTAGTAATTTCCAGTTATTCATATATTTTTATGTTAGACATTTCAGTATAACGACCTTTTTTTGGGACTACCCCATATTCACGCACCTGGGGCCTTTTAGGCCTGTACTAGGTTTACATGTGATATTCAGTCTTTGTCTGTATTGTTGCTGGGGAAGAACTTTTATGAGTCTGGGAAGAGTGTGGATTCTGCATGACAACATGGTCATGTGATCTTGGAAGGGAGGCTCCCTCACAAAGTCATGTGTCTCTGACCTCATCACAGGTCTTTTTGTCCTAATTGCTGGAGCTTCGGAGGAAGAAGTCAGCTTTCTTTTGTCTGGAAATAGAAACTTTTTGAGCTCCAAAACCAGAGGCTTCTACTGCACTACAAGAAAGTGATCTGTTATGAGGTAAGAGGAGGGGGCTGCACTTTACCTGCTTTATATCGCTTGGTGTGCTGGGACCCTAACAAAGAGTCTTATCACATACTGTTTACAGTGCACAAGCCTGATTGTAATCTTTTTCTTTTTTTCTTTTTAGTTTACTGATATCTAAAATTACAATGGCACAGTCATTCCGCCAGCCTTAGCTGGGGTCACCAGGAGGTCAGATCCATTACGGATCCCCTCCTGGCGGACCCCAGCGCTACTGGGAATGCATCCTTACTTTGCAATTGTAAAATAAATTTTGAAAAGTATTTTTATTTGAGTTATTCCGTGTTATTTGCACACAGGCCTAAAAGGCCCCAGGTGCGTGAATATGGGGTAGTCCCAAAAAAAGGTTGTTATACCGAAATGCCTATAGCATAAAAATATATGAACAACTGGAAATTACTAACAACTATATACCTGAGGAATACCTAGAGTTTCAAAAATCTAACTAAAGTAATTTTACAGAAAATAGAAAATAGGTAACCTGGCAGGCCTGCGAGGCCCCAGGTATGCGTCCCCGCCAGCCTTAGCTGGGGTCACCAGGAGGTCAGATCCATTACGGAATCCCGTCCTGGCGGACTCCAGCGCTAGTGGGAATGCATCCTTACTTTGCAATAAACTTTGAAAAGTATTTTTTTGTTAGTTATTCCATGATAATTGAAAACGGACCTAAAAGGCCCCAGGTGCGTGAATGTGTAGATTTCTATGGGTATGCGTTCTAGGGTTAAAGTCCCAATCTCAGAAAAATGATTGTTTTAAAAGGGCTAAAAGATCATCTCTGATAGCAGAGGATTCAGATATGTCTTAGGGGGAATAGGAATCCTCAACTCTCCCCGTACCTCTTCTTCAGACGGTGGAATCTAGAGTTTTCTTGTGGAAGATGCAAGGCACTACAGAAGATAAGGCACAGAAATCCATCAAAGATGTTATGTTTGGGGCGTCGAAGAAAAAAGACATCGCTCTTTTCCTGTGAATAAGCTCCAGACATTAATTTCCAATGAATGGAAAAAACCTCACTTAAAATTAGCTGGGAATCATCAGCAGTAGCAGCTACCTGCACGGCATGATTCCCTATGGTCTGGCTGGATCAGTTGGAAGATCAATTAAAAAATAAAGTACCAAGGAACAAAACATTTGTGTACTCCCCATAAAATCCTTTTCTCTGATCCATCATTGGGGGACACCGTACCATTGGTGTTATGCTGCTTATCCCTAGGAGGCTGACACTAAGCAAATATGAAAACAGTTAGCATTTCCGCTCCAGTATACACCCCCTGGCTGGGCCAGGCCACACCAGTTTTAGTGAACAAGCAGTAGGAGAATAAACAGAAAAAAAACAGACCGTTCAAACAAGTGCAAACATGCAACTAAACGTCAAAACAGTCAAAAGATAACAAATGCCCCATTGGGTAACAGGGTGGGTCCTGTGTCCCCCAATGATAGCTCAGAGAAAACGATTTTATGGTGAGTACACAAAAATCCATTTTTCTCTATCACCTCATTGGGGGACACAGAACTGTGGGACGTCCTAAAGCAGTCCCTGGTTGGGAAAAAAGGACCACAACCCAAAGAGCAAGCAGTAGTCCCAGTCTTCCTGAGCCACCTAAGTAGATAGGTGCGCAACTGCTGCCTGAAGGATTCTTCTACCCAAGCTGGCGTCAGCTGAGGCCTGGGTATGGACCCTGTAGTGCTTTGCAAATGTGTGAAAACTAGACCAGGTAACGGCCTTGGACACTTGTTCCGCTGAGGCCTGGTGCCAAATGGCCCAGGATGCCCCAACTGCGCGAGTGGAGTGAGCCCGTAGTCCTCTTGGGAATGGGAACAGTCATTGGGCTTCCTGCATGGTGGAGCGTATCCAATGAGCCAGAGTGGCCTTTGAAGCTGCCTGCCCTTTCCGAGGACCCTCCGGGAGTACGACCAGAGTTTCTATCTTCCCGAAGGGAGCTGCTCTGGAAATGTAATACCTGAAGGCCCTAACAAGGTCAAGGTGTGCAGTGCCTTTTAAATCTGGTGTACCGAGGCCGGACAGAAGGACGGCAGGATAATGTCCTCATTGAGGTGAAAAGAAGAGGCCACCTTAGGGATGAAGGTGGGGACTGGGCACAGTACCACCTTGTCTTGGTGGAAAGAAAAGGCTCTTGGCAGGGGAGTGCCGCTAATTCAGAAACGCGTCTGATGGACGTAATTGCCACTAAGAAAATGTCTTTCCAGAGTGTCAGTGAGACCTCTCTCAGGGACTCGAAAGGTGATGTTTGGAGCATGTCCAAGACCAGATTGAGGTCCCATGAATCCAGAGGCTTCCAGTAAGGAGGGGTTAAGCGATATACTCCCTGGAATAAGGTTCTAACTTGAGGCTCCGACATGAGTTGGCATTGGTAAAAAGCTGAGAGCAGAGATCTGCCCTTTCGATGAGCTCAGGGTTAAGCCCAATTGTAAGCCAGATTGGAGAAAGCTGAGAACCACGGGAATAGACGAAGAGGAGAAAACGCCCTGTCTTCGCACCATGAGAAGAAAAATTCCCACATACAGTGGTAGATGCGGGACAAGGCCGGTTTACAGGCTCTGATCATGGTACTGATGACTTCGGGGAGAGACCCACGCGTGTTAAAACCCAGGATTCAACGGCCACGCCGTCAAATTGAGAGCTCTGGAATTCTGGTGGCAGATGGGACCCTGTGTCAGGAAGCCTGGCCGATCTGGAAGATGCCAGGGAACGTCTGCGATAAGCTGAACCAGGTTGACGTACCAAGTGCACCTGGGCCAGTCTGGAGCTATGAATATGACAGGTACTCCTTTGGACGTGATTTTCCTGACTACCCTTGGGAGTAGGGGGAGAGGAGGAAAAATGTAAGGTAGGTGGAACTGGCGCCAAGGGCATACTAGTGCGTCAGCTCCGATGGCCATTGGGTTGTGTGATCATGCAATGCCAGCAGATCTGGTGGAACACTTGTGGATGGAGGGATCATTCTCCTGTGGCGAGACCCTGGTGACTTAGAAAGTCCGCCTCCCAATTCTCCACCCTTGGAATGTGAACCGCCGAGATGACTGAATTTGTTGATTCGGCCCAATGGAGAAGTCGCTCTACCTCTAGTAGTGCTGCTTTGCTGCGAGTGCCTCCCTGGTGATTGATTGTAAGCCACCGCTGTGGCATTGTCCGACTGGACATTGATGTGGTGGCCCACTATAAGGTCGTGAAATGACTTGAGGGCCAAAGTTATTGCGCGGATTTCCAGCAGGTTGATCGGCAAGGTTGATTCTCGTTTGGACCAACGGCCGTGGGCAGTATGATGTTGGTATACAGCACCCCAGCCCAGTAGGCTGGCATCGGTGGTGAGGACCAACCAATCCACCAGGAGAAACAACTGGCCCTTGGATATGGAAGCTGATCGGATCCACCAGAGCAGAACTTGCCTGACTGAGGGTGTCAGATAGAAGGTCTTGTCCAGAGAAAAGGGGCTCCTGACCCAGGCCGTCAGGAGGGCCAGTTGTAGTGGCCGAAGGTGAAGTTGGGCAAAAGGGGCAGCTTCCAGAGCTGCCACCATTTTCTCTAGGACTCTCATTCCGAAACATATGGAATGTGGGGAAGGGCGGAGAAGGGTGCGCACTCCTTGTCCCAAGGAAAAAGGATCAAAACTCGGTAGGTGTCGAAGGTCATGCCCAGGAAGGTGATACTGGGCAGAAATTGGTGACGATTTTGTCAGGTTCACTAGCCATCCTAGACGAGAAAAGGTGTCCATGGTTATCTGGACACTTTCTGTGCAAGCCAGAAAGGAGGGGGCTGTAATTAGATCGTCCAGATAAGGTAGGACGACTACTCCTCTGGAGTGAAGGATACTCATGGCCGCCGCCATGACCTTTGTAAAGACCTTTGGAGCGGTAGCGAGACCGAAAGGCAAAGCCACAAATCGGAAGTGATGATCTTGTACCGCAAAGTGGAGAAATTGTTGGTGATACTGGGCAATTGGCACATGAAGATACGCGTCTCATGTCTATAGAGGCAAGGAATTCTCCTTCCTCCATAGTCGCGATGATGGAGCGTAGAGACTCCATCCTGAACCAACGGTTGAGAACATACTTGTTCAGGTACTTGAGATCCAGGATGGGGCGCACTGACCTGTCTCTTTTGGGAACTACGAAGAGGTTGGAGTTAGTGATGGGCGAATCCTAAATTACTCGGAATCGCTTGACTCTAGCGAGTCCGAGCCCGTGACTCGCTACTCGTTGCGAGTCTAGCGAGTCCAATGTTAATGAATGGGGAAGCGAGTAATAGCGAGTAGTGTGAGATTTACAAATCGCAGATGTGTCTCGGAAGCTTCAGCCTGAAGCAATCCTAGTTTTGTCATTTATTTGCATTGGACTCGTTTACTTTGCAACTGTAATCGCTGGGAAACTCGCACAGATAAGAGTCCTGTCTTCTCTGTGCTGGCTGCCCCAGCTCCAGGGTCCTAGAGCCTGCCTGCTGCCTGATGTAGCAGTGCTGAGATTGTTCTCAGTCTGCTCATTCCCTGTGCATAGACATCTATATCTATGCACAGGGGATGTAGCAGAGAGGACATCGCGTTTTGGACTGCGTCGGACGGAAGAGGATTTTTTTAAATTAAAGATGGAGTCCCTAATGGCTTTTTTTTTTTATTTCTAATAAAAAATTTTCTTTGTGTTGTGTTTTTTTTAAAACAATTTAATAGAAATTCATGGTGGTCATGTCTAATATTGGCGTGACCGCCATAAATTTCGGGCTTAGGGCCAGCTGATAATACAAAGCTGGCCTAACCTCTTTATTACCCAGTGTGCCACCGCCACCAGGGCCGCTGGAAGAGCGGGGTTCAGCGCCAGAGGATGGGCTTCAATGAACGCGCCATCTTCTGGGGCGGCTGCGGCTGCAATTTGCAGCGGGGGGTGCCCAGAAGCTTGGGCATCCCTGCGCTGCGGATTCAGCCCCGTGCTTACTGTACCTGCTAGAAATAGAAATTGCGCGGAGCCCCACGCATTTTTTTAAATATTTCATGAAATTCTGAGATTCTGACTCTGAGACTCTGAGATTCTGACTCTGACTCTGACTCTCTGAGTTCTGACTCTGACTCTCTGAGATTCTGACTCTGACTCTCTGAGCCTCTGAGATTCTGACTCTGACTTCTGAGACTCTCTGAGACTCTGAGATTCTGACTGCTCTGAGATTCTGATTGAACTTCTGACTCTCTGAGATTCTGATTGACTCTCTGAGATTCTGACTCTGACTCTGAGATTCTGATCTGACCTCTGACTCTGAGATTCTGACTCTGATCTGAGATTCTGACTCTGACTCTCTGAGATTCTGACTCTGACTCTCTGAGATTCTGATTCTGACTCTCTGACGATTCTGAATCTGACTCTGAGATTCTGTCTTGACTCTGACTGAGATTCTGACTCTGACTCTCTGAGATTCTGACTCTGACTCTCTGAGATTCTGACTCTGACTCTCTGACTCTCTGAGATTCTGAGACACTCTGAGATTCTGATCTGATTCTGACTCTGAGATCTGACTGACTCTGACTCTCTGAGATTCTGAGATCTGACTCTCTGAGATTTCTGACTCTGAACTCTCTGAATCTGACTCTGGACTCTGAGATTCTGACTCTGACTCTCTGAGATTCTGACTCTGACTCTCTGAGATTCTGACTCTGACTCTCTGAGATTGACTCTGACTCTGAGATTCTGAGATTCTGATCTCTGACTCTCTGAGATTCTGACTCTGACTCTCTGAGATTCTGACTCTGACTGACTCTGAGATTCTGACTCTTGAGCTCTGAATTCTGACTCTGACTCTGAGATTCTGACTCTGACTCTCGAGACTCTTCTGAGATCTGACTCTGACTCTGAGATTCTGATCTGACTCTGAGATTCTGACTCTGACTCTCTGAGATTCTGACTCTCTGATCTCTGAGATTCTGACTCTGAACTCTGAGTCATTCTGAGACTCTGATCTCTGAATTCTGACTGACTCTGAATCTGACTCTGACTCTGAGATTCTGACTCTGATTCTGAGATTCTGACTCTGACTCTGAGATTCTGACTCTGACTTCTGAGATCTACTTGACTCTCTGAGATTCTGACTCTGACTCTGAGATTCTGACTCTGATCTCTGAGATTCTGAATTCTGACTCTGACTCTCGAGATTCTGAACTCTGACTCTGATACTCTGAGATTCTGATCTGACTCTGACTCTCTGAGATTCTGACTCTGACTCTCTGAGATTCGATCTGACTCTGAATTCTGACTTGACTCTCTGAGATTCTGATATCTCTGAATCTACTCTGACTCTCTGACTGACTCTGACTCTGAATTCTGACTCTGACTGAACTCTGAGATTCTGACTCTGACTGACTCTGAGATTCTGACTCTGACTTCTGAGTTCTGATTGACTCTTGAGATCTACTCTGACTCTCTGAGATTTGACTCTGACTCTCTGAGACTGATTGACTCTCTGAGATTCTGACTCTGACTCTCTGAGATTCGTGACTCTGACTCTCTTGAGATTCTGACTCTGACTCTCTGAGATTCTGACTCTGACTCTCTGAGATTCTGACTCTGACTCTCTGACGATTCTGACTCTGAGTCTCTGTAGATTCTGACTCTGATCTGACTCCTGAGATTCTGACTCTGACTCTCTGAGATTCTGACTCTGACTCTCGAGATTCTGACTCTGACTCTCTGAGATCACTCTAGATTCTGACTCGATCTGACTGACTCTGAGATTCTGAGACTCTGACTCTGGATCTCTGAACTCTGAGATTCTGACTTGACTTCTGAGATTCTGACTCTGGACTCTCTGAGATTCTGACTCTGATCTGAGCTCTGAGATTCTGACTCTGACTACTCTCTGAGATTCCTGACTCTAATTGACTCTGACTCTGAGATTCTGACTCTCTGAGATTCTGACTCTGATCTCTGAGCTCTCTGAGATTCTGACTCTGAGATCTCTGATCTGAGACTTACTCTGAGTTCTGACTCTGACTCTCTGAGATTCTGACTCTGACTTCTGAGATCTCTGACTCTGACTCTACTTGCTGAGATTCTGACTCTGACTCTGAGATCTGACTCTGATTCTAGATTCTGACTCTGACTCTCTGAGATCTTCTGAGATCTGATCTGACCTCTGAGATTCTGACTCTGACTCTCTGATTGATTGCTTCGACTCTGACTCTGACTCTCTGAGATTCTGAACTCTGACTCTCTGAGATTCTGACCTCTGACTCTCTTGAGATTCTGACTCTGACTCTGAATTCTGACTCTGAGATTCTGACTCTGACTCTCTGAGATTCTGACTCTGACTCTGACTCTGACTCTCTGAGATTCTGACTCTGACTCTGAGATTCTGACTCTGACTCTCTGAGATTCTGACTCTGACTCTCTGAGATTCTGACTCTGACTCTCTGAGCCTCTGAGATTCTGACTCTGAATCTGAATCTCTGAGATCTGAGATTCTGAACTCTGAGATTCTGACTCTGACTCTCTGAGATTCTGACCTCTGACTCTCTGAGATTCTGACTCTGATTCTGACTCTGACTCTCTGAGATTCTGACTCTCTGAGATTCTGATCTCTAGATTCTGACTCTCTGAGATTCTGACTCTGAGATTCTGACTCTCTGAGATTCTGACTCTGACTCTGAGATTCTGACTCTGACTCTGAATTCTGACTCTGACTCTCTGAGATTCTGACTCTGACTCTCTGAGATTCTGACTCTGACTCTCTGAGATTCTGACTCTCTGAGATTCTGACTCTCTGAGATTCTGACTCTCTGAGATTCTGACTCTCTGAGATTCTGATCTCTCTGAGATTCTGACTCTGACTCTCTGAGATTCTGACTCTGACTCTCTGAGATTCTGACTCTGACTCTCTGAGACCTCTGAATTCTTGACTCTGACTCTGTCTCTCTGAGATTCTGACTCTGAGATTCTGAATTCTTGACTCTGACTCTCTGAGATTCTGACTCTGACTCTCTGAGATTCTGACTCTGACTCTGAGATTCTGACTCTGACTCTCTGAGATTCTGACTCTGACTCTCCGAGATTCTGACTCTGACTCTCTGAGACTCTGAATTCTGACTCTGACTCTCTGGATTCTCTCTGAATTCTGATCGACTACTCGATCTACCTCTGAGATTCTGACCTCTGACTCTCTGAGATTCTGACTCTGACTCTCTGAGATTCTGACTCTGACTCTCTGAGATTCTGACTCTGACTCTGATCTGAGATTCTGACTCTGACGATCTCTGAGATCTGACTTGACTCTGAGACTCTCTGAGATTCTGAGATTCTGACTGACTCTGAGACTCTCTGAGATTCTGACTCTGACTCTCTGAGACTCTGAGATTCTGACTCTGACTCTCTGAATCTGAATTCTGAGACTCTGACTCTCTGAGATTCTGATTTCTGACTCTCTGAGATTCTGACTCTGACTTCTGAGATTCTGACTCTGACTTCTGAGATTCTGAGATTCTGACTCTGACTCTCTGACTCTCTGAGATTCTGACTCTGACTCTCTCTGAGATTCTGACTCTGAGACTCTGAGATTCTGACTCTGACTCTCTGAGATTTCTGACTCTGACTCATCTGACTCTCTCTGAGATTCTGACTTCTGACTCTCTGAGATTCTGAGACTCTGACTCTCTGAGAATTCTGACTCTGACTCTCTGAGATTCTAGACTCTGACTCTCTGAGATTCTGACTCTGACTCTCTGAGATTCTGACTCTGAGACTCTCTTGAGATTCTGATTCTGAATCTATCTTGAGATTCTGACTCTGAGACTCTGAGATTACTGACTCTGAGCTTCTTGAGATTCTGACTCTGACTCTCTGAGATTCTGACTCTGACTCTGACTCTCTGAGATTCTGACTCTCTCTGAGATTCTGACTCTGACTCTCTGAGATTCTGACTCTGACTCGAGATTCTGACTCTCTGAATTCTGACTCTCTGAGATTCTGACTCTCTGAGATTCTGAAAAACTTACATCGCATGACCAAAAACAGAACCAAATGCACTTAATGCGAGATCAAACCCAATTGTATGAGCAACGCAGCTGCAGACTGATGACTCACCTCTACCACGCAAAATTGTGGATGCGAGCTGCCAATGCATACACTAGCTCTGCATAGAACTACCACTCACACTGAATATATGATCTGAGTTCTGAAGCTACCCAACCTCTCCGCTGCCTGAGCATTTGGCCTGCCTAGTACATGCTGCTGCACCACTGAGATTGAATGACCTGGCCCTATGCCCAACTGACACCTGGATGATTAAAAGTGCAAAATTTTTATGATGACTATGAAAAAACTTTATAGATGGATTTGTTCTGTGGTTTGCCCATAGACATTAACTGATGACCCACGACAAGGATTCCTGCTCATCAGTTCTAACTGAATTTCAAAGACTACTAGAAAAGCACATCATGAAAAAACTTACCATCCATGCCAAAAACAGAAACCAAATGCACTTACAGGGCGCAGTCAAAGCCCAATTGTAGAGCAAGCCCAGCTGCAGACTGATGACTCACCTCTACCAGCAAAATGTGGGAGGCGAGCTGCCATGCATACACTAGGCCTGCATAGAACACCATTCACACTGATACATATGATGCAGAGTGTCTGAAAGCTACCCAACCGCTCCGCTGCCTGAGCATTGGGCCGCACAGTACGATGCTGCTGCACCACTGGATGAATGGCGCCCCTATGGGCCCAACTGCACCCTGGATGGATAAAAAAGTGCAAAAGTTTTTTATATGATAAATAAAAAACCTTTATAGATGGGATTTTGGTTCATGTGTTGGCCCAAGACATTTAAGCTGATGACCCACGACAAGGGATCCCATGCTCATCAGTCCTAACTAAATTGTACAAAAACTACTAGAGAAAAAGCAGCATCAGAAAAAACTTACCATCCATGCCAAAAACAGAAACCAAATGCACTTACAGGGCGCAGTCAAAGCCCAATTGTAGAGCAAGCCCAGCTGCAGACTGATGACTCACCTCTACCAGCAAAATGTGGGAGGCGAGCTGCCATGCATACACTAGGCCTGCATAGAACACCATTCACACTGATACATATGATGCAGAGTGTCTGAAAGCTACCCAACCGCTCCGCTGCCTGAGCATTGGGCCGCACAGTACGATGCTGCTGCACCACTGGATGAATGGCGCCCCTATGGGCCCAACTGCACCCTGGATGGATAAAAAAGTGCAAAAGTTTTTTATATGATAAATAAAAAACCTTTATAGATGGGATTTTGGTTCATGTGTTGGCCCAAGACATTTAAGCTGATGACCCACGACAAGGGATCCCATGCTCATCAGTCCTAACTAAATTGTACAAAAACTACTAGAGAAAAAGCAGCATCAGAAAAAACTTACCATCCATGCCAAAAACAGAAACCAAATGCACTTACAGGGCGCAGTCAAAGCCCAATTGTAGAGCAAGCCCAGCTGCAGACTGATGACTCACCTCTACCAGCAAAATGTGGGAGGCGAGCTGCCATGCATACACTAGGCCTGCATAGAACACCATTCACACTGATACATATGATGCAGAGTGTCTGAAAGCTACCCAACCGCTCCGCTGCCTGAGCATTGGGCCGCACAGTACGATGCTGCTGCACCACTGGATGAATGGCGCCCCTATGGGCCCAACTGCACCCTGGATGGATAAAAAAGTGCAAAAGTTTTTTATATGATAAATAAAAAACCTTTATAGATGGGATTTTGGTTCATGTGTTGGCCCAAGACATTTAAGCTGATGACCCACGACAAGGGATCCCATGCTCATCAGTCCTAACTAAATTGTACAAAAACTACTAGAGAAAAAGCAGCATCAGAAAAAACTTACCATCCATGCCAAAAACAGAAACCAAATGCACTTACAGGGCGCAGTCAAAGCCCAATTGTAGAGCAAGCCCAGCTGCAGACTGATGACTCACCTCTACCAGCAAAATGTGGGAGGCGAGCTGCCATGCATACACTAGGCCTGCATAGAACACCATTCACACTGATACATATGATGCAGAGTGTCTGAAAGCTACCCAACCGCTCCGCTGCCTGAGCATTGGGCCGCACAGTACGATGCTGCTGCACCACTGGATGAATGGCGCCCCTATGGGCCCAACTGCACCCTGGATGGATAAAAAAGTGCAAAAGTTTTTTATATGATAAATAAAAAACCTTTATAGATGGGATTTTGGTTCATGTGTTGGCCCAAGACATTTAAGCTGATGACCCACGACAAGGGATCCCATGCTCATCAGTCCTAACTAAATTGTACAAAAACTACTAGAGAAAAAGCAGCATCAGAAAAAACTTACCATCCATGCCAAAAACAGAAACCAAATGCACTTACAGGGCGCAGTCAAAGCCCAATTGTAGAGCAAGCCCAGCTGCAGACTGATGACTCACCTCTACCAGCAAAATGTGGGAGGCGAGCTGCCATGCATACACTAGGCCTGCATAGAACACCATTCACACTGATACATATGATGCAGAGTGTCTGAAAGCTACCCAACCGCTCCGCTGCCTGAGCATTGGGCCGCACAGTACGATGCTGCTGCACCACTGGATGAATGGCGCCCCTATGGGCCCAACTGCACCCTGGATGGATAAAAAAGTGCAAAAGTTTTTTATATGATAAATAAAAAACCTTTATAGATGGGATTTTGGTTCATGTGTTGGCCCAAGACATTTAAGCTGATGACCCACGACAAGGGATCCCATGCTCATCAGTCCTAACTAAATTGTACAAAAACTACTAGAGAAAAAGCAGCATCAGAAAAAACTTACCATCCATGCCAAAAACAGAAACCAAATGCACTTACAGGGCGCAGTCAAAGCCCAATTGTAGAGCAAGCCCAGCTGCAGACTGATGACTCACCTCTACCAGCAAAATGTGGGAGGCGAGCTGCCATGCATACACTAGGCCTGCATAGAACACCATTCACACTGATACATATGATGCAGAGTGTCTGAAAGCTACCCAACCGCTCCGCTGCCTGAGCATTGGGCCGCACAGTACGATGCTGCTGCACCACTGGATGAATGGCGCCCCTATGGGCCCAACTGCACCCTGGATGGATAAAAAAGTGCAAAAGTTTTTTATATGATAAATAAAAAACCTTTATAGATGGGATTTTGGTTCATGTGTTGGCCCAAGACATTTAAGCTGATGACCCACGACAAGGGATCCCATGCTCATCAGTCCTAACTAAATTGTACAAAAACTACTAGAGAAAAAGCAGCATCAGAAAAAACTTACCATCCATGCCAAAAACAGAAACCAAATGCACTTACAGGGCGCAGTCAAAGCCCAATTGTAGAGCAAGCCCAGCTGCAGACTGATGACTCACCTCTACCAGCAAAATGTGGGAGGCGAGCTGCCATGCATACACTAGGCCTAGGGTGCAGTTGGGCCCATAGGGGCGCCATTCATCCAGTGGTGCAGCAGCATCGTACTGTGCGGCCCAATGCTCAGGCAGCGGAGCGGTTGGGTAGCTTTCAGACACTCTGCATCATATGTATCAGTGTGAATGGTGTTCTATGCAGGCCTAGTGTATGCATGGCAGCTCGCCTCCCACATTTTGCTGGTAGAGGTGAGTCATCAGTCTGCAGCTGGGCTTGCTCTACAATTGGGCTTTGACTGCGCCCTGTAAGTGCATTTGGTTTCTGTTTTTGGCATGGATGGTAAGTTTTTTCTGATGCTGCTTTTTCTCTAGTAGTTTTTGTACAATTTAGTTAGGACTGATGAGCATGGGATCCCTTGTCGTGGGTCATCAGCTTAAATGTCTTGGGCCAACACATGAACCAAAATCCCATCTATAAAGGTTTTTTATTTATCATATAAAAAACTTTTGCACTTTTTTATCCATCCAGGGTGCAGTTGGGCCCATAGGGGCGCCATTCATCCAGTGGTGCAGCAGCATCGTACTGTGCGGCCCAATGCTCAGGCAGCGGAGCGGTTGGGTAGCTTTCAGACACTCTGCATCATATGTATCAGTGTGAATGGTGTTCTATGCAGGCCTAGTGTATGCATGGCAGCTCGCCTCCCACATTTTGCTGGTAGAGGTGAGTCATCAGTCTGCAGCTGGGCTTGCTCTACAATTGGGCTTTGACTGCGCCCTGTAAGTGCATTTGGTTTCTGTTTTTGGCATGGATGGTAAGTTTTTTCTGATGCTGCTTTTTCTCTAGTAGTTTTTGTACAATTTAGTTAGGACTGATGAGCATGGGATCCCTTGTCGTGGGTCATCAGCTTAAATGTCTTGGGCCAACACATGAACCAAAATCCCATCTATAAAGGTTTTTTATTTATCATATAAAAAACTTTTGCACTTTTTTATCCATCCAGGGTGCAGTTGGGCCCATAGGGGCGCCATTCATCCAGTGGTGCAGCAGCATCGTACTGTGCGGCCCAATGCTCAGGCAGCGGAGCGGTTGGGTAGCTTTCAGACACTCTGCATCATATGTATCAGTGTGAATGGTGTTCTATGCAGGCCTAGTGTATGCATGGCAGCTCGCCTCCCACATTTTGCTGGTAGAGGTGAGTCATCAGTCTGCAGCTGGGCTTGCTCTACAATTGGGCTTTGACTGCGCCCTGTAAGTGCATTTGGTTTCTGTTTTTGGCATGGATGGTAAGTTTTTTCTGATGCTGCTTTTTCTCTAGTAGTTTTTGTACAATTTAGTTAGGACTGATGAGCATGGGATCCCTTGTCGTGGGTCATCAGCTTAAATGTCTTGGGCCAACACATGAACCAAAATCCCATCTATAAAGGTTTTTTATTTATCATATAAAAAACTTTTGCACTTTTTTATCCATCCAGGGTGCAGTTGGGCCCATAGGGGCGCCATTCATCCAGTGGTGCAGCAGCATCGTACTGTGCGGCCCAATGCTCAGGCAGCGGAGCGGTTGGGTAGCTTTCAGACACTCTGCATCATATGTATCAGTGTGAATGGTGTTCTATGCAGGCCTAGTGTATGCATGGCAGCTCGCCTCCCACATTTTGCTGGTAGAGGTGAGTCATCAGTCTGCAGCTGGGCTTGCTCTACAATTGGGCTTTGACTGCGCCCTGTAAGTGCATTTGGTTTCTGTTTTTGGCATGGATGGTAAGTTTTTTCTGATGCTGCTTTTTCTCTAGTAGTCTCTGAGATTCTGACTCTGACTCTCTGAGATTCTGACTCTGACTCTCTGAGATTCTGACTCTGACTCTCTGAGATTCTGACTCTGACTCTCTGAGATTCTGACTCTGACTCTCTGAGATTCTGACTCTGACTCTCTGAGATTCTGACTCTGACTCTCTGAGATTCTGACTCTGACTCTCTGAGCCTCTGAGATTCTGACTCTGAATCTGACTCTCTGAGACTGAGATTCTGAGATTCTGACTCTCTGAGATTCTGACTCTGACTCTGACTCTCTGAGATTCTGACTCTGACTCTCTGAGATTCTGACTCTGACTCTCTGAGATTCTGACTCTGACTCTCTGAGATTCTGACTCTGACTCTCTGAGATTCTGACTCTGACTCTCTGAGATTCTGACTCTGACTCTGAGATTCTGACTCTGACTCTCTGAGATTCTGACTCTGACTCTCTGAGATTCTGACTCTGATCTGACTCTCTGAGACTCTGAGATTCTGACTCTGAACTCTCGACCTCTGAGATTCTGACTCTGAGATCTCTGAGATTCTGACTCTGACTCTCTGAGATTCTGACTCTGACTCTCTGAGATTCTGACTCTGACTCTCTGAGATTCTGACCTGACTCTCTGAGATTCTGACTCTGATCTGACTCTCTGAGATTCTGACTCTGACTCTCTGAGATTCTGACTCTGACTCTCTGAGATTCTGACTCTGACTCTCTGAGATTCTGACTCTGACTGACTCTGAGATTCTGACTCTGACTCTGAGATTCTGACTCGACTCTGATTCTGACTCTGACTCTCTGAGATTCTGACTCTGACTCTCTGAGATTCTGACTCTGACTCTCTGAGATTCTGACTCTGACTCTCTGAGATTCTGACTCTGACTCTCTGAGATTCTGACTCTGACTCTGACTCTCTGAGATTCTGACTCTGACTCTCTGAGATTCTGATCTCGAATTCTGACTCTGACTCTCTGAGATTCTGACTCTGACTCTCTGAGATTCTGAGACTCTGACTCGAATCTCCTGAGATTCTGACTCTGACTCTCTGAGATTCTGACTCTGACTCTCTGAGATTCTGACTCTGACTCTGAGATTCTGACTCTGACTCTCTGAGATTCTGACTCTGACTCTCTGAGCCTCTGAGAATCTGAGATCTGATCTGACTCTGACTCTCTGGATTCTGACTCTGACTCTCTGAGATTCTGACTCTGACTCTCTGATTCTGACTCTGACTCTCTGAGATTCTGACTTGACTCTCTGAATTCTACTCTGAGATTCTCTGACTCTAGATCTGACTGACTCTCTGAGATTCTGACTCTGACTCTCTGAGATTCTGACTCTGACCCCTGGATTCTGACTCTGATTCTGACTCTCTGAGATTCTGACTCTGACTCTCTGAGATTCTGACTCTGACTCTCTGAGATTTACTCTGACTCTCTGAGATTCTGACTCTGACTCTCTGAGATTCTGACTCTGACTCTCTGAGATTCTGACTCTGACTCTCTCTGAGATTCTGACTCTGACTCTCTGACTCTGAGATCTGACTCTGACTCTGACTCTCTGAGATTCTGACTCTGACTCTCTGAGATTCTGACTGACTCTCTGAGATTCTGACTCGACTCTGAGATTCTGACTCTGACTCTCTGAGATTCTGACTCTGACTCTGACTCTCTGAGATTCTGACTCTGACTCTCTGAGATTCGACTGACTCTCTGAGATTCTGACTCTGACTCTCTGAGATTCTGACTCTGACTCTCTGAGATTCTGACTCTGAACTCTGACTCTCTGATCTGAGATTCTGACTCTGACTCTCTGAGATTCCTGATCTGAAACTCTGAGATTCTGACTACTCTTGGATGACTCTGACTTCTGTACTCTGACCTCTGAGATTCTGACTCTGACTCTCTGAGATTCTGATCTGACTCTGACTCCTGACCTCATCTGAGATTCTGACTCTGACTCTCTGAGATTCTGACTCTGAATTCTGAATCTCTGACTCTCTGAGATTCTGACTCTGACTCTCTGAGATTCTGACTCTGACTCTCTGAGATTCTGACTCTGACTCTCTGAGATTCTGACTCTCTGAATTCTGACTCTGACTCTCTGAGATTCTGACGATCTGATCTCTCTGAGATTCTGACTCTGAGCTCTGAATTCTGACTCTGACCTCTGAGATTCTGACTCTGACTCTCTGAATTCTGATCTGACTCTATTCTGACTCTCTGAATTCTCTCTGCTCTCTGAGATTCTGACTCTGACTCTCTAGATCGACTCTGACTCTCTGAATTCTGACTCTGACTCTCTGAATTCTGACTCTGACTCTCTGAGATTCTGACTCTGACTCTCTGAGATTCTGACTCTGACTCTTGAGATTCTGACTCTGACTCTCTGAGATTCTGACTCTGACTTCTGAGCTCTGAATCTGATCTGACTTGACCTCTGAGATCTGACTCTGACTCGACTCTCTAGATTCTGATCTGACTCTCTGAGATTCTGACTCTGACTCTCTGAGATTCTGACTCTGACTCTCTGAGATCTGACTCTGACTCTGAGATTCTGACTCTGACTCTGACTCTCTGAGATTCTGACTCTGATTCTGAATCTGACTCCTCTGAGATTCTGACTCTGACCTCTGAATTCTGACTCTGACTCTCTGAGATTCTGAGATCTGATCTGACTCTGATTCTGAATCTGACTCTCTGACTCTCTGAATTCTGAGATTCTGACTCTGACTCTAGATTCGACTCTGACCTCTGAGATTCTGACTCTGACTCTCTGAGATTCTGATCTGACTCTGATCTCTGACTCTCTGAGATTCTGACTCTGACTCTCTGAGATTCTGATTCTGACTCTCTGAATTCTGATCTGACTCTACCCTGAGATTCTGACTCTGACCTCTGAATTCTGACTCTGACTCTCTGAGATTCTGACTCTGACTCTCTGAGATTCTGACTCTGAGATTCTGATCTGACCTTGATTCTGACTCTGACTCTCTGAGATTCTGACTCTGACTCTCTAGATTCTGACTCTGACTCTCTGAGATTCTGACTCTGACTCTCGAGATTCTGACTCTGACTTTTCTGAGACTCTGAGATTCTGATCTGACTCTCTGACTCTGAATTCTGATTCTGACTCTCTGAGATTTGACTCTGACCTCTGAGATTCGCTCTGCTCTGGATCTGACTCTGACTTATCCTGATCTGTCTATCTAGTCTAATTACTCTACTCTGATTGCTTATTCTGATGATCTCCTGAGTTCGATTGACTCTTGATCACCGACTCTCTGAGATTCTACTCACTCCCTTAGATTCTGACTCTGACTCTCTGAGATTCTGACCTGCTCTGAGTCTTGATCTGACTCTCAGATTCTGACTCTGACCTCGACTCTGAATCTGACTCTGACCTCTGAGATTCTGACTTGACTCTCTGAGACTCTCTGAGATTCTGATCTGACTCTGACTTCTGAATTCTGACTCTCTGACTCTCTGAGATTTGAGATT
>JARQOC010002603.1:0-23412 GCA_033576535.1 Allobates femoralis | reverse complement strand
CAAGTCCACATGTCTTTAATGGCGACCGGGCTCAAGATGATGAAAATGTGGAGCAGAAGTACCATGGAGTTCTTACACGCAGTGACGTGGGGTACTTACAATGGGGTAGAGAGGAAATGGAGCAGAACAGACTTCCTCAGGTAAGACCGCACTATATTTTTGTAGGAAACTCTATCCAAATGTTTAGCATGGAATGCAGTTTATTACAGTTGAAGTATAATTCTTGTCCTTTGTGTCTGGTATGGGAGGTCAGTATTATTTCAACTGAATGAGGTGGAACTGTAACGGCAGATACAACTGATAGACATACATTTTGCTGTTTCAGGAAAAGCTATTTATACAGTACTGCACAAAGGTTTGGGGGAGTTGTGAAAAAATGTTATAGCATAAGAATGCAGTGTTAAGAGTTTATTTTTATTCAGTGAATAAAATGCAAAGTGAATGAACAAAAGGAAAATGTTATTAAACAAATATTTGGTGTGACCAACCTTTGCCTTCTAAGCAGCATTAAAGCATCCTTTCATCTAGATACATTTGCATGTAGTTTTTGTAGGAACTCGGCATGGAGGTTGTTCTAAACACCTTGGAGAACTACCGTATATACTCGTGTATAAGCCGAGTTTTTCAGCCCAAAAATTGGGCTGAAAAGTCCCCCCCTCGGCTTATACGCGAGTCACTGTATACTGTATACAATGTATACAGTATACAGGCCGCCGGCCCCCATCAGTATACAGGCCCCCCCTTGCTGCACAATCCTGTAAAGGAATACATTAGTATACTTATCGCTGCCGTTGTCCCGCTGCCGCTGTCCCGCCGCCGCCATCGCGCTCCTCCGGCTTCATCCGTCTTCTTCCGGCTTCCTCCGGTGGGCGCAGGCAATGACGTCATTGTCTGCGCACCAGAGGAGAAAGCCAGATGACACTGGATGAAGCCGGAGGAGCGCGATGGCGGCGGCGGGACAGCGGCAGCGGGACAGCGGCAGGGATAAATATACTAATGTATTCCTTTACAGGATTGTGCAGCAAGGGGGGGGCCTGTATACTGATGGGGGGGGGTTGTATATACCACTGGGGCTGTATATACCTCTGGGGCTGCTGTATACTACCACTGGGGCTGCTGTATATACCTCTGGGGCTGTATATACCTCTGGGGCTGCTGTATACTACTACTGGGGCTGCTGTATATACCTCTGGGGCTGTATATACCTCTGGGGCTGTATATACCTCTGGGGCTGCTGTATATACCTCTGGGGCTGTATATACCTCTGGGGCTGCTGTATACTACCTCTGGGGCTGCTGTATACTACCACTGGGGCTGCTGTATATACCTCTGGGGCTGTATATACCTCTGGGGCTGCTGTATACACCTCTGGGGCTGCTGTATACTACCATTGGGGCTGCTGTATACTACCACTGGGGCTGCTGTATACTACCACTGGGGCTGCTGTATACTACCACACTGGGGCTGCTGTATACACCTCTGGGGCTGCTGTATACTACCACTGGGGCTGCTGTATATACCTCTGGGGCTGCTGTATACTAACCACTGGGGCTGCTGCTGTATATACCACTGGGGCTGCTGCTGTATACTACTACTGGGGCTGCTGCTGTATATACCACTGGGGAGGCTGCTGTTACCACACTGCGGGGGGCTGTATACCTGTGCTGGGGTCCACCCCTGGGCTTATACACGATCAATAGGTTTTCCCGGGTTTTTTGGGGGTCAAAAGTAGGGGGTCGATTATACACGGGTCGCCTTATACACGAGTATATACGGTAATCACAGATCTTCTGTGGATATAGGGGTTTACAAACCCTTTTGTCATGTAATTCCACCCCAACATGATGATGTTGACATCCAGGCTTTCTTGGGGCCATATCATCACTTCCAGGACTTCTTGCTCTTCTTTACCATGAAAATATGTCTTAGCATGGAGCACACAGCATGCGTGTAAATTGGAGCGTTTTTGATGCTTGAGAGTCATGTGAGTGCTTTCTGTATGGTCGTGCAAGTGTGGTGCGAGTGTGGTGCGAAGCAATGAGTGTAGTGTGACTGTGGTGCGAGTGTGTTCAGTTTTGCAATGCGTTTTTAACATGGTGTTTCTCATGGTTTATAATGTGAAAAAGAGTAGATAGACAGAATAGCTATATCGGGCTTACCAGTCTCCCCCTGCTACTTCCAGGGCCACCTATTAAGATACTTGCACATTCACTGCACTGTCAACAAACAGCCAATCACAGAAGCTCACACTCAGTGAGAAACCTCTGTGATTGAAGAAATCCAGTCTGACTTTAAACAGCCAATCTGGATATTTCTGCTTGGTTGCCATACACATTCACCAACAAGCCTTTATAAGGTGTTAATTAAATACATAAGGTTTTAAATTTAAAAATAAATAAATATAAAAAAAAATAAAACGCATGGGGTTTTGCAGCATTTTTAAGTCTAGCCTGATGAAAGCATACAGTTGCGAGCTGCCACCCTCAGCTACCAAATTTTCCCTTGACTGGCCAAATAAAAATGCAGGGGCTCCATCCCATTTTTAATTGCCCTTTAGGTAAAAATAGGCACCTGAGGGCTGGTGTTCTCAGGGGGGGAGGCCCATTTTTTTAGGGCCCCCCACGCTAAAGAATAGCAGCCCGCAGCTGCTCCTGAAAATGGAACATTTATAAGAAGCACTATTTCCAGGCGCCTTACCAGGCTCTTCCAGCGGCCCGATTCATAAAGGAGCCGCAGGAGTTAACTCCCTGCTTACCGACACTGCTGTTATTAATAAGCAGCACCAGTAAGCAGGGAGTTAACTCCTGCGGCTTCTGTATGAGCTGCTCATTCAGAAGCTGTGGTGATCTCGCCGCCGGTCATCGTTGCTATAGTAACTGTTCGTTTGGCTACTATGGCAACAGCGTCAGCAGTGACGTCACTGCTTACAAGCCACAGTCTTTGCTCATTCAGTGATCACAGAGCAAGGGGGGTGGACTTCCTCCTCGTGCTATGTGATATAGCAGAGCTGCATCATTTGTAGAAGAGAGAAGACAGAAGAGAAAAGACAGAAGACCAGGATCGTGGAGGGCTGCGTGGGGTAATACAGATGAAGTCTCTAAGCGTGTCTGTGTCTTTATTTCTAATAAATAATTTTTACTCTGTGTGGTGTCATTTTTTTAACCCTTTATTGGAGATTCTCAATGACGGGTCTAACTTGGCTTGATATTAAGAATCTCGGGCTTAATACCAGCTGGTACCTTGTTACCCAGCGTGCCACCCTGCCAGGGCCACTGGAAGAGCCTGGTAAGGCGCTTCTTATAAATGTGCCATTTTCAGGGGCGGCTGCGGGCTGCTGTTCTTTAGCGTGGGGGGCCCTAAAACAATGGGCCGTCACCCCGCTGAGAATACCAGCCCTCAGCTGCTTAGTTTTACTTTTGGCTGGCAATGAAAAATAGGGCGGAGTTTATGCATTTTTTTTGCCAGCCAAGGGAAAATTAGGCAGCTGAGGGTGGCAGGTCGCAACTGTCTGCTGTCATCGAGCTAGACTCAAAATGCTGCAATGCCCCATTTTTAAATATTTATTTAATTAACACCCTATAATGTGTATGGCAACCAAGCAGAATCACCATCCAGATTGAGAAATTCAGTCTGACTACAACAACCAATCACAGAGGCACTCACATAGTGTGAGCTTCTGGGATTGGCTGTTTGCCTGACAGTGCAGTGAATATGTAATTAGCTTAATAGGCAGCCCAAGAAAATAGCAGTGGGAGACTATTAAGCCTAATATACCTATTCTATCTATCTACAGTTAGGGCCAGAAATATTTGGACAGTGACACAAGTTTTGTTATTTTAGCTGTTTACAAAAACATGTTCAGAAATACAATTATATATATAATATGGGCTGAAAGTGCACACTCCCAACTGCAATATGAGAGTTTCCACATCCAAATCGGAGAAAGGGTTTAGGAATCATAGCTCTGTAATGCATAGCCTCCTCTTTTTAAGGGACCAAAAGTAATTGGACAATGGACTCTAAGGGCTGCAATTAACTCTGAATGCGTCTCCCTCGTTAACCTGTAATCAATGAAGTAGTTAAAAGGTCAGGGGTGGATTTCAGGTGTGTGGTTTTGCATTTGGAAGCTGTTGCTGTGACCAGACAACATGCGGTCAAAGGAACTCTCAATTGAGGTGAAGCAGAACATCCTGAGGCTGAAAAAAAAGACAAAATCCATCAGAGAGATAGCAGACATGCTTGGAGTAGCAAAATCAACAGTTGGGTACATTCTGAGAAAAAAGGAATTGACTGGTGAGCTTGGGAACTCTAAAAGGCCTGGGCGTCCACGGATGACAACAGTGGTGGATGATCGCCGCATACTTTATTTGGTGAAGAAGAACCCGTTCACAACATCAACTGAAGTCCAGAATACTCTCAGTGAAGTAGGTGTATCTGTCTCTAAGTCAACAGTAAAGAGAAGACTGCATGACAGTAAATACAAAGGGTTCACATCTAGATGCAAACCATTCATCAATTCCAAAAATAGACAGGCCAGAGTTAAATTTGCTGAAAAACACCTCAAGAAGCCAGCTCAGTTCGGAAAAGTATTCTATGGACAGATGAGACAAAGGTCAACCTCTACCAGAATGATGGGAAGAAAAAAGTTTGGAGAAGAAAGGGAACGGCACATGATCCAAGGCACACCACATCCTCTGTAAAACATGGTGGAGGCAACGTGATGGCATGGGCATGCATGGCTTTCAATGGCACTAAAGGTCACTTTGTGTTTATTGATGACATAACAGCAGACAAGAGTAGCCGGATGAATTCTGAAGTGTACCGGGATATACTTTCAGCCCAGATTCAGCCAAATGCTGCAAAGTTGATTGGACAGCGCTTCATAGTACAGATGGACAATGACCCCAAGCATACAGCCAAAGCTACCCAGGAGTTCATGAGTGCAAAAAAGTGGAACATTCTGCAATGGCCAAGTCAATCACCAGATCTTAACCCAATTGAGCATGCATTTCACTTGCTGAAATCCAGACTTAAGACGGAAAGACCCACAAACAAGCAAGACCTGAAGGCTGCGGCTGTAAAGGCCTGGCAAAGCATTAAGAAGGAGGAAACCCAGCGTTTGGTGATATCCATGGGTTCTAGACTTAAGGCAGTGATTGCCTCCAAAGGATTTGCAACAAAATATTGAAAATAAAAATATTTTGTTTGGGTTATGTTTATTTGTCCAATTACTTTTGACCTCCTAAAATGTGGAGTGTTTGTAAAGAAATGTGTACAATTCCTACATTTTCTATGAGATATTTTTGTTCAACCCTTCAAATTAAACGTTACAATCTGCACTTGAATTCTGTTGTAGAGGTTTCATTTCAAATCCAATGTAGTGGCATGCAGAGCCCAACTCGCGAAAATTGTGTCACTGTCCAAATATTTCTGGCCCTAACTGTATCTATCTATCTATCTATCTATCTATCTATCTATCTATCTATCTATTCTTTTACCAGCTAGGGCAAGCCCATGCTATAAACTTGCACAGTGTGCTGTCTGGGTGCGATTTCTATCTCACACTCATAGACTTTCATTGGTCTCTCACATGTGAAACTCGCATAGAATTGCAACATGCTGTGATTGGACTCACATTTGCGAGTTCAGCAGAGGCAAAACGCAACAATCTGACCTGACAAATTGTTTATCATTGGTCCGAGTGCAATGCGATTTTTCTCGCATTACACTCATGCGAGTTTCATGCCAGTTTCATGCCAGTGTGCCTTCAACCTTAATGTTGGTATTGCATGATGTAAAGGTATCTCCCTGTATTTCCCAGATTTTAGGACATTAAGAAATGGGCACTGCTGAGTGCCATAGATGGAGTGTTCAGCCAAGCAAACTTAGTGCAGCAGATGAAAGACACACCATGCCTACTTCCCTGCAAAACCATATTCATAAACGAATTGTGGGCAAAAACAATATTTGCAATAAGGAAACAATGCCAACGAACTATAACAGAAGGCAATAGTGAAGCATGGTGGATGTTGTTTGCTAATTTAAGACTGCATTACAACAAAAGCAGCTGTGTATTTGGTCAAAATTAATAGTGTCTTCAGTGCTGAGAAATACAGGCAGATAATATTCCATTATCCAGTACCATCAGGGAAGTGACTTATTGAATGCAAATTTTCTGCAGCAGGACAATGACCCCAAACATATGGCTAAAAGTCATTAAGAACTATCTTCAATGAAAAGAACAAGAAGTACTAGAAGTGAGGATCTGGCACCTCAGAGACCTGACCTCAACATCATCAAGTATTTCTGGAATTACATGAAGAGATAGAAGGATTTATAGAAGTCTACTGAACAACCACAGAAGATCCGTAAGATGTTTGGAAAATCCTACTTGCCCAGTTCCTTCAAAAACTGTGTACAGGTGTACCTAGAAAAATGTATGCCACTTATAAGGCAAGGAGTCATCATGCCAAAAAAAAGAGTTTTCTTTTTCAATCTGTTAATTTGGACAAATAAACTATTATTGGTGTTGTCCGACAGCTATAATGCCATTATCAGTTTCTTTTTTTAAACCATAAATACTTTTGTAATTTGCTTTATTTTAAAATTCCAAACTATTCTCCTCCTGGTAATCCCTATATTTATATACCTATATGCTATATACCTACATAGTATTGTATGTAGTACAATATATAGCATTGTATATGAATGTAGGTATATAGCATTGTCTACATACCTTCGGTTTAAACACTCTCTCTGCAGGTAAATAGCATGCAGGGCAGTATGGTGGCTCAGTGGTTAGCACTGCAGCCTTGCAGTGCTGGGGTTCTGGGTTCAATTCCCACCAAAGACAACATCTGCAAGGAGTTTGTATGTCCTTCCTGTGTTTGCGTGGGTTTCTACCCACACTCCAAAGACATACTGATAGGATGTTTAGATTGTGAGCCCCATTGGGAACAGTCTGTTGCAAATGTATGTAAAGAACTATGGAATTAATAGTGCTATATAAATGAATAAATATTATTGTTATATCATATTAAGTGATGTTTCTTGTGGTGATCTGTTTGAGAGGAGTCTCAAAGGGGATATCACAGCAGGGTAGTGACTCATCGTAGCCGGGGTGTTCACGTCGCAGGCGTTGACTCTCCTCTTGTCACGGAACCACGCCTGCAGCTGTGAGGCCCGGTGGTCCATATCAATAGGGGGGATGGGTGAACAGTAGGGGATAAATTGTCTTCGTGACGCCACCTGCGGGTGTTTCGGTAACTGTACCGACGCTGCTAGGCACACAGGATGAGCGGGAGTCCCCGGAGCCGGGAGCTGCACAAGATGTTGTGAGGCAGCTGCGGTAATACTGCTGTTAGGCCCAGGAGTCAGACACAGACACACCGAAGTCTTTTAAGTACCTTTACTGGTGGTTTTCAGGTATGCTCAGACCGAGTGAGGATGAAGTCAGCACTTCTGGAGGTTCACAGCAAGTAGTTAGTGTAGGCTTCCTTTCTCTATCTTCTAAGGTGGAGGTCGGGTGGATGTGGAATCCAGCCGGACCGGGCAGTATGTTCAATGGAACTTACGTACGTAAGCGTTCTACTGGACTATCCTCTGAAGGTAGTTGTGTAGGAATTTGTTCTCTTACTGTGGACTAGCAGGTTCACCGATTACAGGAATCTCAGGTTCCATTATAACAGGCTGCAAATCTTGCATTTGGACTTGTTCTTGTTGATTAGGAATTGGAATTGGTTGATTTTCTACAGGTTGGTAGAAATGCATAACTGATGATGTATGCTCCATCGCATTGTGGCCAGTCTGCTGGTAAGTATCCAATGTCTGTAAGGGCTAGATTTTCTTTGTTCTTCTTTTGTAGTTACTGCAGTAGGATAACTGGTTACTTGTGGGATTAACTGTGCTGGACATTTCTTTAAATGGTCCCTTGAGACAGTTGCAAAAGTATTCCCATTGTCTTTACTGATAACGCAAGTTTTTGAGTTGTCATAGTGTGATGGCATAATGGTGTAAGGTTCAGATTCCCAACTGTTATCCAATTTGTTGGCTTTTCACTTTCTTTTTAGCACTAAGTCTCCTGTAGCTAGAGGTTCAGCTGAGGCGTGCTTGTTAAAGTCTTTTTCTTGTTTAGTTTTGCTGATTTCTAGGTTTCTTTCAACACTTTCTTGTACTTTTCTGTACTGTTCTTGGCGTTGACTGACCCAATCAATCTTCATCAGAAGAATCTTCTGTGGGTTCGATGGTTCCCATCTGTAAATCAATAGGCAATTTACCTGGTCTTGCTCGCATCAAGTAAGCAGGTGTGTAATTGGTTGAACTGACAGGTATGTGGTTGTAGATGTCCACAAGATCTGGAAGTTTCTCAGGCCATTGATTTCTCTCGTTAACTGCTAAGGTCTTGAGCATGTCAATGACTATGTGGTTCATCTTCTCACATAAACCGTTCCTCTGGGGATGATAAGGTGTGGTGTGGATCATTTTACACCCATATAGCCTGGCCCTTGGTCAGTCAAGACTTGGTCTGGATACCCATGGGGGCGACAGAAGTAACTCTGGAACGCTTTGGCTGCTACCTCTGCAGTTAAATCCTTAACTGGAACTGGAGAGTAAGTGTATCCGGTGCGACTTGAGGTAAGCTTCACGTGGTCGAGAGCAACTATTTCAAGAGGTTTGGTGGTAACAATTGGCTGCAACGGAGCTTTCTGAGTTAGGTGGTCTTTCCTTCGAAGGTGACATGGTCCACAGTTTTTACACCATTTGTCAATTGAGCCTCACATACCGACCCAGTAGAACCGATCCTTCAGGAGTCTCTCCAGCTTCTTCCATCCAAAGTGTCCGGCATCATCATGGTATGCTTCAAGGATCATTTGGACTTCAGTCTTGGGAACTACAATCTGCCAGATTAGTTCATGGGTTCTTGGATTGAGGTACCTTCTGCATAGTTTACCTTGGTAGACAAACAACCTTCCTTTCTCTTTCCATAGGCGTTTGGCAGTTTGTGAGGCATCAGGTTCCATGTTGGAGTGATCAGCTCCCTTACCAGGCTAACATCTGGATCGTTGGCTTGGACCTCTATGCAGTCATGGTGAGGTAAAGGGTTCTTAGTCCTCTCTACACGTTTCTGGTCCCTCTGATGACACGTTGCTGTACCCGTACGGTGGAAAGCAGGTAGTTCAATCTCCTCCAGGTCATCTATGTCTTCTCCCTCTTCAGGAAGGTTAGGCATTCTGGACAGGGCATCAGCATTGCCGATCTTGTGACCTGCCCGGTACTTTACAGTGAAATCAGAGTTTGAAAGTCTTGCTACCCAACACTGCTCTAGGGCTCCAAGCTTTGCAGTCTCTAAGTGTGTTAGAGGGTTGTTATCTGTGAAAGCTGTGAATGGGGCGTATGCCAGGTAATGCTTGAAACGCTCTGTGATTGCCCAGACCAGGGCCAGGAACTCTAGCTTAAAGGAGCTGTAGTTCTCCGGGTTCCTTTCCGTGGGACGGAGCTTTCTGCTGGCGTAGGCTATCACCTTCTCCTTGCCCTGCTGGCGTTGAGCTAGGACGGCTCCTAGGCCTTCATTGCTTGCATCAGTGTACAATAAAAACGGGAGGATGTAATCAGGATAGGTCAGGATTTCTTCTCCTGTTAAAGCATCTTTGAGCTTCTGGAAGGATTGTTCCTGTTCTGGTCCCCTGTGGAACGGGGGTCCCCTGATTTTGCCGTTTTTGGATTGACCTACTAAGAGATCTTGCATGGGTGCTGCTATCTTGGTATAGCCTTTGATGAATCGTCGGTAGTACCCGACCAGTCCTAGAAATTGACTTACCTCTTTGTGAAAGTTGGTGCTGGCCAGTCCTTGATAACAGTTACTTTATCTGGATCCGGTGCTACGCCTTCAGCGCTTACCACATGTCCTAGGTATTGGACCTTGGGTTTCAGCAGGTGGCTCTTGGACGGTTTCAGTTTCATCCCGTACTTGGACAGTGACTCGAACACTTCACTCAGGTGTTGTAGGTGGTCTTCATAGGTCTGAGAGTATACAATGACATCATCAAGGTATAACAAGACAGTCTCAAAGTTCTTGTGGCCCAAACAACACTCCATCAGTCTCTGAAATGTTCCTGGGGCATTGCACAACCCGAATGGCATACTGTTGAACTCGCACAAGCCCATAGGGGTCGTGAACGCTGTCTTCTCACAATCCTCCTCTGCAACAGCAACCTGCCAGTACCCACTAGTAAGATCTAATGTGGAGAAGTAGTTGGCAGATTTGAGTGCAGCTAGTGACTCTTCTATGCGGGGTAACGGGTATGCATCCTTGTGTGTGACTTTGTTGATTTGTCTGTGGTCTACGCACATCCTCATACTACCATCTTTCTTTTTAACCAGGACTAGTGGTGCGGCCCAGGGACTACAACTATCCCTAATGACTCCTGCATTTTTCATGTCCTGAAGCATCTCTTTTGCTTTTTGGTAGTGTGTGGGTGGTATAGGCCTGTACCTTTCTTTGATAGGTGCATGGTTGCCTGTGGGGATATGGTGTTGTACCCCTTTAATCCTCCCAAAGTCAAGTGGGTGTTTGCTGAACACTTGCTCATACTCCCGAACTACCCGGTATACTCCATTTTTCTGGTGAGAGGGTGTGCTGTCAGTTCCTACACTGAGCTCTTGATACCATTTCTCTAACTGATCTTTGGAGTGAGGGGGTTCATCAGTGACTGTTTGTGCAGAGGATTTTACATCAGTTACAGCATCATCTTTAACCTGGTACAATTTTGCGACAGTTGCATATCTTGGCAGTCTGACTTCGTCATCACCATAATTTAATATGCGTACGGGGACTCTCCCTTTTCTCACATCGACCAACCCTCTGGCTGTCAAGAGCGTAGGACTATTATCGGACATTACAGGTTCTACTACAGCTTAGTAGTCCTGCCCTCTAAGGCCTATGGCTGCTCGACACCAGATCATCATTTCACTTCTGGGTGGTACCACAATTGGAATGGGATCTGTGACCCGTACTCTGCCAATTTCACCATTAGACAATGTTACCTGTTGTTGATAAACCAGAGATCGGATCTGCTTTTGCATGGCTCTCTTCTCTCTGGGTCTACCAGCTTCAACACTCTGTTGGAGTAAAAAAAACACTTCATCGATGCATTTAGCCATAACATTAGTACCCAGTATTACGTAGGGATCTTTGTTGTTTGGCTTATCCTGAACCACTAGGATACCCTGGTTTTTAAACTGCACTCTCCCACCCTTACTGTAGCTTCCCATTGTCCCTCGATTGTAACTAATATACCATTAGTGGCTTCAATGTTCAAATCAGGGTTTGGGGATTCCAGCTTGACATCTAGCCAGAACCGCTTGTAAAGGATACTCGGGATGGTTGTCACCTGGGATCCAGTGTCTATCAAGGCGGATATAGCGATGCCATCGATGACGATTGGTAGATATGGACAGTCTCCTACATACTTGTGTTCCCAGCCGGTCGTTGTGCCTGTACAGTCTACTCCTGGGGTTGGCCCTTCTCGCCCAGGGGTTGCCCGTTTAAAGGACGGGACTGTTGAGTACGTCCTCCTAAGTCACCTAAGTCATTCTGCTGACTGGTGCGGCGTCTGTCAGGACTGCGGCGGTCGGCAGGTTTTCCTCGCGGCGGCTGTGTCTTTCTCTTCATCCACGGGACGTCGTCAGGGCTGTCGGCATGCTGAATCTTGTCCGATGACCTTGCATCTATCTTGGGTCTTCTCCCAGCTTGTAGCTTGGCCACGTCCTTCATTAGCTGCTCTACATTAGCACACGGTTGCTCAAACCGGTCAGGTGTTGCAGTCTGTGCACTGGACTGAACCGCAGGGATTGGAGATGCTGCTGCCGGCACGGAAGGGGTGTCAGTCTGCTGCTGCTGCGAAGCGGGGTCAGGCACTGCGGCGAGCCGTTGTCCCCAAACTGTTAAGTCTCTCAAAGTGTCAAACTCTGCGCCAGGATTTTGTATGGACCACCAGCTCGCTTGCTTTCTATCCTCAGATAGTCTAAGGCCCACAATAAATTGTCCAATTAACGCTTTGTTTTCATCTCTAACACCATCAGGATCAACTTGTTTTAACAGTCTTAATGCTTCTTGCAATCGCAGTGAATAATCCAGGACACTTTCTTTTGCCCCTTGGTTACAACGATAGAATGACAGTCTTAATTCAGCTTCGGTATGGCGTTCAAAAACCGGGTTAACTTAGCGAATATCTGCTCCACAGATTCCTGAGTTTCTACAGGCCAGCTGCGGCTCTGCAGCTCGGCTGCACCCGTTAACTGTCCCATAACAACTGAAGCTCTCTGCTTACCGGTCATAGCGTACATGTCCAGCGTTTGGCATATCTTCCTCTGGAAGGCCTCCAAGGTACTGGGTGTACTGCTGTACTTAGGTAACCAGTTCGCACTCGGAACGTAAGGCAGAGATAACGGCATAATCGGAGCGGGTTGCGGTGGCATACCGCCGGCTTGTTGCTGTCCATCAGGAGGTACGTTTTGAAGTGCCGCTTGGTTTAGAGGGGGTACCGTGTTGTTAGGAGCCGGGTTACTCATGGTCGTTCCCCCTTCAGCGCGGCCAGTCCCTCGGTTTCAAACGGAAGTGTCGGCCTCGCGGTGAGGTGTGAGGCACCACGGGAGTTTCCGGTTCCTGCTGTGTACAGGGGAAGTCGTCAGAGCGTGGGGGCGGGGCCAATCTTCGCGCCCTTTGCACAGTCACGCCCCTTCTTTTCCCGCTTTTCGCGCAGCAATGGCGGATCAAATTTACAGTTCGATATTTACAGTCATTAAATAGCACACAATACCCGTGGTAACGGGCCTGCTCGTATCCTGTTCGTGACGCCAAATTCTGACTCACTGTAGCCGGGGTGTTCACGTCGCATGCGTTGACTCTTCTTTTGTCACGGAACCGCACCTGTGGCTGTGAGGCCCGGTGGTCCAGATTAATAGGGGGGATGGCTGAACAGTAGGGGATAAATTGTCTTCGTGACGCCACCTGCGGGTGTTTCGGTAACTGTACCGACGCTGCTAGTCCTCCGGGGATGTTAGGCAGCAAGATGGAACGCTCCCCACAGGATGAGCGGACGTCCCCGTTGCCGGGAGCTGCACAAGATGTTGTGAGGCAGCTGCGGTAATACTGCTGTTAGGCCCAGGAGTCAGACACAGACACACCGAAGTCTTTTAAGTACCATTACTGGTGGTTTTCAGGTACGCTCAGACCGAGTGAGGATGAAGTCAGCACTTCTGGAGGTTCACAGCAAGTAGTTAGTGTAGGCTTCCTTTCTCTATCTTCTAAGGTGGAGGTCAGGTGGATGTGGAATCCAGCCGGACCGGGCAGTATGTTCAATGGAACTTGATTCACCTGGATGGCAGCACTGAGGGCACTGTAAAAGGGTCTGAGCAGGATCAGTACTCTTCCCTGGGCTCTCATAGGTAGGTGCTTCAGGTGGAACAGGTGGCTAAACCTCCTGTTAGACGGGCTGGTTCTCTGTGGTGGCTGGGCAGCTCTCACAGCTTCGGTTCCAGTAACCGGTGGATAAGGGAGAGAGTTTAGATTACTCTGGTGTCCCTGAGAGGTGTCTTCTCCTTTCCTCTGACCCCAATTGCAAGGGTCTCTCTCACTGGCTAGCTGGCTGATTGGGCCTAGTGTGTCCCTCATAGGATGGAGGTTACACACCTCAAAGTGACCAGTGGAGCTCCCCCTAGAGGCTCGGGGTGAAACCAGGTGTTCTAAGGTGTTGTAAGTGTATTGTGAGTTTGCTTTGCTGTTACTTGCTCCAATCGTGCCCCAAGGAGTTCTGTGGTGCCCAACAAGGTGCCAGGGTGCCACATTAGCACTGCAGCTTCTATCAAGCCACCCTGCACAGCATCAACAGGGGGGGCTTACAACCACTTATCCCAGTTTCTATTATTATCAAAGCTCACTGATGTCATCCAGAATTAATCACAGTGATAGAGGTAAGAGGAAGTGAGAGCAGCACCATAGATTCTATTAATGGAGCCACATTTCTTTTATCACAGCTGCCTGTTACCTCATTCAATGAAATGAGACACCATCAGAGTGACTGATATAAGTAGAGGGAGTGACAGCAGCACCATACTCTGATAATTAATTTCAGTGAAAGAGGACAGAATCTATGGGGCGCCACTGCCATCACTCCGACTACTTCTATCTGCTTCTACCGCCCCTGATGATATCTCATTTCAGTGAAACAGGTGACAGGGACTGAAGAATGGTGTTAGCGGTGACAAAAGCTGTGCAGCGACAATGCTGTCACTCAGCCTACTCCTATCTGTGGGGTGTCGGGACATAAGAAATGTGATCATGGAGACAGAAGATGTGGGACAGAATTTGCAGTCACTTCTCCTTGTCTCTATCACTGTGATAGATTCTGGATGTCTTTAGGTGACAGCAGTGAAAGAAGCTGTGGTAAGTGACAGCAGTGCTGCCCCCTGATGGTGTTCTGCTCCAAGAAGGGTGATAGAAGCTGTGGGAAAGTGACTATAGGGTCAACCTCCTATGATATCCTGTTTGAGACTCCTCTCAAATAAAATATCATATAAACCTCACCTAGAAAAATGCTATTTACGGCCAGATATAGGGTTAAATTGTAGGTGTATGGCGCCCCACCGGGTAGGCCGCCATCAGAGGTACTGCACTCCTGCGATTAGGGAGCGTTGTGCCTCTGCTCTCCAGGTGCCAGGATGGTGCAGTTGAGCCAAACACACACAAGCACACAACCTTTAGGCCCCTGGGATGGTGGGAGGGTCCCAGGCTCCAAAAGGGGGACAGGGAAGTGTAGTCAAAAGAGAGTAGGAAAGGCGAGACCATTGAGAAAGGAGTGGAAGTCAGGAGTGTAGGGGTGGTGTAGTGCCCACTTCCGCGGGCTGGAGCATGACCAAGAGGTGTGGAGGAAGAAGGGAGCCGTTGGGGTATGGAACGAGACGTAGATCCCCATATGCCAGTATCTGGCAAGACAGAGGGGCTGATGGATGACACAGGGACCAGGCCCTGAACAAGGCGCGGATGCTTCATGCCCAAAGCATTGAACCAGAGGCCCCAGACTTCTAACGGGAGCTGTGGCCAAACACCCGACACAACTTGGGGAAGGCGGCTGAACTAGAAGAGAGCAGTGCCCTGGGAGGGGGTAAAAATAAGCACTTGTGGCTGTCTGTACTTGAGCTCTGTGCTGTGGAGGTGTTGAGGAGCGGCGACATGAGCTTTCAGCACGAGGGGACCACCAGAGACGGTAACACCTAGTAAGAAGGAAAGGTGCACCAACGAGGCTCCACTGCACTAACCCGGTTCTGGAGACAATGCTGAACCGGAGGTTGGCAAGGGACGTACCGGCGGCCATGTTGAAACCACCAAAAAAAGTAACAGAACTCCAGCTGTGGTGTGTGAGACTTTCTTTAGTGGTGACCACCGTCCGCAGAGGCCACATGAGACATCAGGGTACTGACGACCCAGGGAACATTTGCCAAGGTTTGAATTGACTCCTCCATCCCGCTGCCCTGGGGACCACGCTCCACCTGTGGGGAGCGGAACCATCCAAGCTGCCAGTCACCATGCTCAGAGGTTCTGAAACAGCGGCAGCCGCCCTGTTCCGCATACCGCAGGTGGCATCACGAATACCCCTTTCCCCAGTCATCCCCCGTCATCTACCCCTGTTTATTAAAATGACACCGCCAGGGTAATCGGACTGGAAAGTGAAGAAGAACAACTGCTGCCCGGCTCCCAAGTCTTCCCTGGCCCTGGAGTGGTGGTGTCATAGGTATGTAGCATTACTATGCTACATGGTTGCCTTACTGAAGGCGTGGCTGCCAGAAAAAAATTAACTTATTTCCTCCTAGCTTTCAGTCAAGGGGCACTATACTGTGTGCGGAAGCTGTAATCACTTTGAGTGACAGCCTGCTCATCTGTGCAGAGCAAGCTATCAAAGTGCCGTGGCGTGCTTACAGCCACCACTCATAGTATAGTAAGCCATAAATGTAGTTGCACTGTGTTCGCACCAGGTACACCTCTGACTGAAAGCTGGCAGCCGCCAGAAGGAAAATAGTTCATTTTCTTTCACTAGGCAGTTTTTCAGTAAGGGTAGGGACACACTGGCAAGAAAAAAGTCAGTCCGTTTTTCATCCAGGAGAGTGTCATCTGTTTTTTGATCCGTGTGGCATGCAACTGCTATGCGAGTGTGTGTTTTTTTTCTCAGATAACATCCGAGTGATGTCCGTGTGACATCCGTGTGCAATGCGTTTTTTTTCACAGCAGCTATTACTGTATAATTATTTACAGGAACATTTTACAGTGTTCTGAGCTACAGAATGATAATGTATCAGTTAAAAAAATGGATGCCACTAGGATGGTCTGTGCGCAGTCCATGATTTTGTCGGACCCATTGACTTGCATTGGCGAGTCTCGCACAAGAATCGCATACTGTTGCAGCATGTTGCAACTTTTTTTTCATCCAGATTCTCATCACGTTAATGTGTTCTCACTCGTTCTCTAAAGGTACCGTCACACGCCGCAATCTTGGCTGGCGATGTGTGGTGATATGACGTGCGCACTCACGTTTTTCATGCCCACCTCAAATCGCCGATGGTGGCGTCAAACGCCGCAATGTCGCCCTGAAGCTAAGGCGATGTGTCGTTACGGAAATCGCCTCACCTACAGCGGAACCAATCTTGCCTCATTCCATGGATGCTTCACACACCACAATCTCAAAGGCAATGTAGGCATACATGTTCAGCACAGCGATGAGATAGGCATTCCACAGTGGTGTACACCGCGCCCCATACACGCTCATTGGATAACATAACTGCGTTACGATTGGTCAGCCTGCTCAGGTCGCCAACAAGGTAGACGTCCGCGGAGTGGGAGCAGTAGAATATACCCAGCAGCGTCAACAAATTCACGTAGGGTGATTGTAGTGCGTGGCCCTTGGCACCCATCTACGATGTGTAGCCCAACATCTGAGCTGTCATGTGTGACACTATACTCCACACAGCGTAACTTAATACACGCGGACAACATAGCTTGCGCTATTCTATGGCGCGCGTAACTGCACTGAGTTTGCGGACGGTTGTGTAGCTGAAGATGTGTGTGGTGCTGAACGGACAGCTCTTCAAATATGGCGCGGTGTCAACTGACAGCCAATGGGAACACAGTAGCCCACACCAATCATCTCAGACGGGGCGCGGACTACAGCACGCTGAAGCACACCTACGGGAAATCACAGAAATCGGTCTTTCCATTACTTTCGCCCTGTCACACGCCACAACACGGAAATATCGCCTTAACGATTGCAGCTGATAACTGAGCACTGTTAAGGAATCAGGCGACGGCCGATGGGCGATTTATCGCCGCGAAATCGCCCAATTACACGCCGCAACCGTGAGGCAATTTCACGGATTTCACCAGGGCGACACATCGCCTTTCAGATCTCCAGTCGAGATTGCGGCGTGTGACGGAACCTTAACCTTGTAAAGAGTTTATCGCATTGCACTCGTCCGTTTTTCACACCAGTTTTGTCCTTACCCTAAGGTGGGCAGACAGCATTTTAACATTATCTGCAGAATAACCCTACATTATATCTGCAGGATAATAGTGTGTGGTTACTTGTAAGGTTCCCTTTAAAGCACTTTAATGTTCTTGTATATCCATCTGTGAAGTTGCTTCCTGCATGTATACAGTCACGCCAAACAAGAAATGTATACATCTATTTGTGTTATTAATGTGACATTAACATCATGTTAATTCCTGACAGGTAGGCAGCATGCTAAAAACACCAAAGTATCCTATTTGGCTTTGCAATATTAATGGAACCTACAGTATCCTGTTTGGAACAAACATGTCTCTATTATGTGACTGGAAAATGGAACACATATTTGAGCTTTATTTCTACAGTGGACAGTCCACCCAGAAGAAAACAGCACATCTGACAGTTGGTACGTCCATATCGTCTTCATACAATGTTTGGCTTAGGGTCTATGTACACTTTGCAGTTATGCATTTTTGTTACACTTTTTCAGCACATATTTTTCACAAAACCTGAAGGTTTTCTTAATACAAGCAAAGTGAATGAGATTCTTGATGTCTTATGCACATGCTGCTTCTTTTTCATGAAGATTTACAGCAGTTTTAAATCATTTCTTTCAGAGTTGTTGCGGCCGGTTTCACCTATACTAATAAATGAGAAAAACTCATTAAAAACTCATGCAAAAAAATGCATACATGTGTCAAAAATGTATACAAAAGCATGTATTTCATGCTGTATTTTTACATTGGTATTTGCAGGTTTACAGTATATTTTTATGCTGCAATACTGACCATATGCACATACCCTAAGTAAACTTTGACAACTAGGACACATATTAATGTGCTGCATTTATAAATAAATTATAACATTATTGTTTATTATATTGAAATAAAAAACAACTAGACAACTAGATGCGGTCAACACAATATCAACAAAGTTAAAAAGAGAATCAGTATACAGTTTCAAAAAGATGCAACATCCCGACTATTAACCAATCTGGCTCTTGGCATTAAAATGTTCCAGTCGGCAGCACCTCTTGGTTATTTTCACAATTTCACAAGTACAAACCTACCGACAACTGTATCTCAAATCGAGAGGCAAAGTTTGCCCACAAACTGGCGTTTTAAAGCAAAAATACTATGAACTCACTTGATTTGTCATTTGTGATCTGACCTACATAGACAGTACAACATAAAATGTAGGATGTGCTAAAATCACATATTGCCCCAAATTAATCAAAGCTTTTAAACCAGAATTCTGGCAGAAAAGCTTCAAAAAGTCACATAATTTTGGCTCAACTGAAGGCTGCGCTAAAGTTATGTGACTATTGTCATTTTCATGCCATTTTTGTCCAGCTCCGACAAAGTGGGTGAAACTGGGGCATGGCGACCGCTGCTCATCAAATTCATGACTAGCGTGGGCACCATTCACTATGTCACATATCTTACTCCAGCAGAGACTTGTGTAGGATTTGTGGTAAGGCACATAAGAAGTTCTACGTGACTCACCCGTCACTCCTGATTCATGAAGATGCATACGTCATGCTTTATCATCAAGACCGGGGTATTTTATTTCCATACTCTAGAGCAGGGGTCCCCAACTCCAGGCCTCAAGGGCCGCCAACAGTGCAGGTTTTCAGGATCTCCTTAGTATTGACAGGGGTTGGAATCATTACCTGTGCATTTGATCACATTAACACCTGAGCAGTACTAAGGAAATCCTGAAATCCTGCACTGTTGGCGGCCCTCGAGGCCTGGAGTTGGGGACCTCTGCTCTAGAGTCTAGACCATGAATGGGCAATACATTTTGCCAAGAGGCCACAGGAGAGACTGTTACTGTTGTGAAGGGCCGAACCAACAAGACTTATTTAAATATTTTCATTATTATTACTATTATTACTTTATATTAATTTCTTAATAGCATTGCCATTTTAATTTTTACTTCATAAATAAATAGCTCACATGAAAATAAGCAACTTTGTAATATATGTTATCAGACAAATCTGCTTCTTTCTGTGCCAGAATTAATCAGTCATTATCAAGATTCTCAATTCAGAGTTTAAATCTGAGTTCAGTGAAGACTTTCCCATTACTGAGATACAAGCTCATCTTCTATGTAGATAGAAGAGTGAGAAGGTGGGTGGAGCTAGTGTCAGAGGGAGGGGCTAGAGCAGTTGATGGCGAAACTCCAGGCCTCGAGTGCCGCACACAGTCCAGGTTTTCAGGATTTCCATTGCATTTCACAGTTGGCAATCAAATTATTAACTGTCAGACTCTAAGGAAATCCTGAAAACCTGCACTGTGTGTGGCACTCGAGGCCTGGAGTTCGCCATCACTGGGCTAGAGGAACCACTTCGTGCCTTCTTCTATTCACACATAGAATCTCATCAGTTACAACTGCCATCTCCTATCTCAGTACATTTGTCTTAAAGTGTAACACCCTGAATACGATCATATAAGGGTGGGGGGTATTCACAATACAGCTGGTCTGAGTCTCAGGTTACTTCAGGCAGGGCCAGTGATGAGCTCAGGCTGTCAGCAGACAGCTCCTGTGAGATATTATCTAGCGCCTCTCTATTCATATGGTTCTGCTCTGTGCAATCAGCTGATGGCCTCCACACAGCTCCTCAGCTGATAGCACAGAGCAGAGCCGATATGAATGGAGAGAGATCACAGGTGCTGTGTCCTGACAGTCTGAGCTCAGCACTGTCCTGCCCAATGTAACCTGCAGATACACTGATCAGATGTGAACGCTGTGTAGGCCTCCCACCATCTTGTATGGCTGTATTCATGTGTGGAGCTGTAGACTGATTTCCTGACAACCAGCATATGTCTGGTTTAGAAGCAGAAATCACGCGTCTTCTTTCCAGTTGCACCTTATGCACATTAATCGGGGGAGAGGAAGTAGAGAGGAAATGTATATGCCCAGGTCACCTTTCT
Organism: Allobates femoralis; assembly: GCA_033576535.1. Taxonomy (NCBI): domain Eukaryota; kingdom Metazoa; phylum Chordata; class Amphibia; order Anura; family Aromobatidae; genus Allobates; species Allobates femoralis. Next base: position 2,924 of record JARQOC010002603.1, on the reverse strand, counting down.
CAAAACCACCGAGAGTGGCTTTTCAGATAGTATATTGGGAGTGTAGACCTCTGATAGAAACCAACTTAGGAACCGTACATTCAGGAGCCGTGTCCCCAGTATGGGCGGACAACACCAACGAGGTGACCCTTAAGTCCACAGTAAAAGCACGCCCTCATCCCACAGTGAACTACAGGCAAACTAACACGAGGGGACACCCCACCTATCTGCCATAGGTTCCTCCACCTGCACCTGTGGGACCTCCTCCATGGGGAGAATAGGGGGCTGGGTCCAGGTGGATCTTTCCCTGAGGCATAGATCTATTCTGATTTGCAAGGGACATAGCAGCCTTCAGTGATTCTGGAGTAGAGTATTGAGCCATGGGTGTCCTGGGGGCCTACTAGTCAACCCATTGGGCAGAACTAACTCCTAAGAGCAGGGTCATTCCATTTGGTGTCTGTAGCCTACCTGTGGAACTCCGAACAGTACTCTTCAGCTGGCCGCGTTTTCTGCCGGAAACTACAAAGATTCGACTCTGCCAGAGAGACAAACATTAGGGTCCCTTATAAACAATGGCCAAAGTCGTTAAAAAAAAACTCATCTACTGAAAGCATAGATGGAAAGTCAATCGGTAGAAAGAAAGCCCAGGATGAGGATCCCCTGCAGATGGAGAAAATGACCCCATCTCTGTTCTTGTTCAAAGAAAAACGGGGGTGACCCTGAATATAACTTGCAGGCCTCTTGGAAGCCTGAAACGTATCACGTCCCCCCCCAAAAAAAAAATCATCAGTGGGGGGAATCTTGGGTTTCAGATGGGTCTGAGCTTGGGCTGAGCCAGCAGAACCATTATCTCCTGTGAAAGAGTTGCTTGAACTGAGCGAACACTGCCAAGGTGCATAATGGATCCTAAAAAAAAAAAAGAATCAGGCGGGAGATTATGTCACGTTTGAACTAAGGGGAATGTCCGGCTACCATGCGTGACAGTGACACATGAACCAGCGATATACAGCACACAACACAAAATAACGGCAGGGAGACATCGGGGAGGACAAATACAGGGGGGGCCCCGCTCTAGGAAATGGGGGAGGGTGACCTCCTACTAGTGAGGGCGAGTCCTAATTACTCGGAATCGTTTGACTTAGCGAGCCCGAGCCCGGGATCGCTCCCGTTGCGAGTCTAGCGAGCCCAAATGTTAATGAAGGGGGGAAGGGTAATAGCGGTAGTGTGCAATTTAAAAATCGCAGATGTGTCTCGGAAGCTTCAGCCTGAAGCAATCTAGTTTTGCAGGACTCTGAAAAAAACTAGGATTGGCTTTGACTTGCATTGGACTCGTTTACTGTGCAAGTAATCGCTGGGAAACTCGCACGTAAGGATCAGGCTGTCTGCTCTGTACAGGCTCCCACAGCCCCAGGGCCCTGACCCCGCCTGTCTTCCTGACAGGAACATAATACATCCCCTTGAGGAAGCTGCAGAACCAAGCTTATGCAGCGAAACGCCGCGTCGGGGCCCTAACCTGACAGGACTAGAGGAGGGCTCCCTGATCTTTTTCTGACTCACATGGGTATGCTATGATCACTGGTTTAATTGAGTTAAGCATTTTTTTTGTCCCAAAAAAAGAAGCCCTTAGTATGACCATGTTTGGGAGACTTGCCCCTATTAGTTGCACTAGCACTTTAATTGTTTTTGATTGTTTTTGATATCTGGATGTAATTTTTCGCTACTTTTTGTTTTTTTCAGTGAACTTGTTGTTCTTTATCATTGTCTTGTGGACTTTGTACCATACTATGGAAAATCGTTACCTGCTGTTTAAATTGCATATCAATTTGTGCCCCTCTACCTGTTTGGGCTTTTTTTTTAATGTACTGTTTGTTGCCACCCTTTTTCCTTTTTTTTTGCGTTTTCTAATAAAAGATAAACTTGCATTGTTTTCTTCTTTTTCTCTTGTTTTAAAAAGCTCTTCCTGGTGTAGCAGGCTGGATTTTTCTCAGTCTGCCCCCCCTTGCATAGACATCTTATCTATGCACAGGGATTAGCAGAGAGGACATCGCGTTTTTTTACTACGTGGACGGAAAAAGGATTTTTTTAATTAAAGATGGGTCCCTAATGGCTTTTTTTTTTATTTTAATAAAAAATTTTCTCTGTGTTGTGTTTTCTTTAAAACAATTTAATAGAAATTTATAGGGTATGTCTAATATTGGCGTGACCACCATAAATTTCGGGCTTAGGGCCCGCTGATAATACAAAGTGGCCCTAAACCTCTTTATTACCTAGCGTGCCACCGCCACCAGGGCCCCTGGAAGGGGGGGGGGTTCAGCGCCAGAAGAAGGCGTTCAATGAAGCGCCATTTTTTGGGGCGGCTGGGGCTGCAATTTGCACGGGGTGTGCCCCCAGAAAGCTTGGGCCTCCCTGCGCTGCGGATTCCAGCCCCCAGCTGCTTTAGCTGTCCTGGCTAGACATAGAAATTGCGCGGAGCCCCCGCATTTTTTTTTTATTATTTCATGAAATTCATGAAATAATAAAAAAAAAAAGGGCTCCCCTATATTCTGTGTCTGGCCCGGTGCAAATAGGCACCTGGGGGTTTGGGGGGAGCCCGCGGCCCCTGGATCCCGGGTGGTTCCAGAAATCGGGGAAGCCCATGTAATTTTTTTTCTGAAAAATCAATTTTAAAAAAATCCAAAAAAGGGCTGCATCTTTATTAACCCTCGCCCATGGTCCCGGGGTTATTAAAAATGCAGTTCCTTTTTTTACATTGTTTTAGGATTTGTCAGAAACAAATTTTACGTGGGCTTCGCCGTATTTTTGGAACCCGCCGGATCCCGCAGGCACACGGGTTTGGGGGGCCCCCAACCCCCGGTGCCTATTTTTACCTGGCCGGACACAAGAAATAGGGGGCCTTTTTTTTTTAATTATTTCATGAATTTCGGTGGCACGTGGGTAATAAAGGG
>JARQOC010002602.1:0-23418 GCA_033576535.1 Allobates femoralis | reverse complement strand
GGGCGCAGGGGTCAGCAGTGAGGGCGCAGGGGTCAGCAGTGAGGGCTCAGGGGTCAGCAGTGAGGGCTCAGGGGTCAGCAGTGAGGGCGCAGGGGTCAGCAGTGAGGGCGCAGGGGTCAGCAGTGAGGGCGCAGGGGTCAGCAGTGAGGGCTCAGGGGTCAGCAGTGAGGGCGCAGGGGTCAGCAGTGAGGGCGCAGGGGTCAGCAGTGAGGGCGCAGGGGTCAGCAGTGAGGGCGCAGGGGTCAGCAGTGAGGGCGCAGGGGTCAGCAGTGAGGGCGCAGGGGTCAGCAGTGAGGGCGCAGGGGTCAGCAGTGAGGGCGCAGGGGTCAGCAGTGAGGGCGCAGGGGTCAGCAGTGAGGGCGCAGGGGTCAGCAGTGAGGGCGCAGGGGGTCAGCAGTGAGGGCGCAGGGGTCAGCAGTGAGGGCGCAGCCTCAGTGGTCAGCAGTGAGGGCGCAGCCTCAGGGTCAGCAGTGAGGGCTCAGGGGTCAGCAGTGAGGGCTCAGGGGTCAGCAGTGAGGGCTCAGGGGTCAGCAGTGAGGGCTCAGGGGTCAGCAGTGAGGGCTCAGGGGTCAGCAGTGAGGGCTCAGGGGTCAGCAGTGAGGGCTCAGGGGTCAGCAGTGAGGGCTCAGGGGTCAGCAGTGAGGGCTCAGCAGTGAGGGCTCAGGGGTCAGCAGTGAGGGCTCAGGGGTCAGCAGTGAGGGCGCAGGGGTCAGCAGTGAGGGCTCAGGGGTCAGCAGTGAGGGCGCAGGGGTCAGCAGTGAGGGCGCAGGGGTCAGCAGTGAGGGCTGAGGGGTCAGCAGTGAGGGCTCAGGGGTCAGCAGTGAGGGCTCAGGGGTCAGCAGTGAGGGCTCAGGGGTCAGCAGTGAGGGCTCAGGGGTCAGCAGTGAGGGCTGGAGGGTGCAGAGCAGGGCTGGAGGGTGCAGAGCAGGGCTGGAGGGGGCAGAGCAGGGCTGGAGGGGGCAGAGCAGGGCTGGAGGGTGCAGAGCAGGGCTGGAGGGGGCAGAGCAGGGCTGGAGGGGGCAGAGGAGGGCTGGAGGTGGCAGAGGAGAGCGGAGGCAGGGTGGCGGAAGACTTACTGGGCTGTTGGCGGGCGGCGGGCAGCGGCAGTGCTGTTGGCGGTTCCGGAGGCCGGGGGCGGAGTGTGGGCGGGGCTAGCTGGGTGATGGAGGAGCGTCAGCCGGTCTGTGGAGAGAGCGGCAGGACTGGGAGCTGTGCCGGCGGAGGCCCCACACTCGTTCCGGGCCGGTTGGCGGATGTTGGTGGGCGGTGAGCTGCAGGGCTGTGGGCGGGATGTGGGCGGCCGCAGACGGGGCTCTGTGCAGGGCCGGTGGCGCCGCTCGTGGGTCTGGTGCTTCCGGTTCCGGAGTTGGACACAGGAGGGAGGCCATCACGGAAGCGGAAGCGGATTTTGGGCGGAAGTGGCCTTCGGGTTTTATATAATAGATGTATATATATATATGTATATATATATATATATATATATATATATATATATATATATATATAACTAGAAAAAAATAACTAGAAAAAAATAACTAGAAAAAAATTAGAAAAAAATAACTAGAAAAAAATTAGAAAAAAATTAGAAAAAAATACTCTGCAGCACTCGGTTACTACCAATGATGTACATATGCTAATAAGCTATATATATATGAGAAAAAAGTTAAAAACTTACGTTTTTTCAAAAAACTCAAAATCTTATCTTTTTATTTCTGAAGTTCTTGGTACACACATTGGCCAATGCCTGTTTGCTCGTCGACTGCGACAAAGTGACTTCAGGTCCGACGAGTCCTACGCTGATATCCCTATCCTCCTTGTCCACCCCCCACCTCTCAGTGGGCAGACTCCATCTCAACCCTAGATCACCTGCAGTCATCAAGGGTGCAAATTGCAGCATGGAGCCAGCCACTCCATAAGATACAAAACAGAAAAAAAAAACTGCATAGCACTCACAGACTAATGTGAACCGGTGCCAGCAGGGCTGCTGGATCAAATAACTAGAAACATTTTTTTCTAGTTATTTGATCCAGCAACCCTGCTGGCACCGGTTCACATTAGTCTGTGAGTGCTATGCAGGTTTTTTTTTCTGTTTTGTATCTTATGGAGTGGCTGGCTCCATGCTGCAATTTGCACCCTTGTTGGGGGCTTCTTTGGCTGCGGAATCTACATATGCATATGCATTACCAACGAAGTAGGGGTCAGCAGAATCAAGGTGAAAAGCTAATTAAAGTGCATGCTTTAAATTTTCAAAAGCCTGCAGGGCGTCTCCCTCTATTGTGATCGTGGTAAACTCATTTTCAATACCTTTTAGGAGATGTACAAAGATTTAGCAAGGCAAGCCAAATTTTCAATAAATTCTCTGGAAAAATTCACAAGACCCAGAAACTTTCTGAGTTCTGTGATATTGATTTGGCACAGGTACAGCTTGAATGACTGTCCCCTCTTTTGAAACTGACACATTCAAACATTTAACCTCTGGTTGCATTCAGCTGTACTCTGTCCCGACTCACATTTAATATTGAGTTGCACAATGCATCACACATATTGTCAGTTTCATCAACAATTTGAGTCCATAAATTTTAAATCAAGAAATCATTGCCATATTGCAGGACTTTGTCTCCGTACCCCAGGGGTAGGGATGAGCGAGTCCGAAAAGACTCGGAATCGCAAGACCCCAACGAGTCCGAGTCAAGGACTCGGGACTCGTTGCGAGTCCAGCGAGTCCAATGTTAATGAATAGGGACCCGAGTAATAGCGAATAATGACATTTACAACTCGCTGATGTGTCTCTGAAAGTGTGCGAGTCCAAACTCGCTGGTTTTTCTCTTATTTTGAGGCTTGTAGCCGATGATGCGAGGGAAGGGATTCTCCAGCACACACTATGGTTTAAGGAAACAGGAAGCGAGTCGCGCTGACAGGCGCACACACAGAGCGATCCATTCATCAGTGCAATCATGGCAGCAGGACGTGGCATGGTGAACACGCTGCGTCTTATCGCACTTGTGGAGGCTCGTCCATTTCTATGGCTCCCTACAGATCCTGAGTATGGGGATACGACCCTTATTAATACAGCCTGGAGAGAGATCGCCCAAGAGATGTTCCCTGCGTTCCATCGGAGTGACCATGAGGAACAGAGCAATCTAAGTAAGTTAAATGAGTTCACACGTTATATATTGCATTTACTGTATATATACTCGTGTATAAGCCGACCCGTGTATAAGCCGACCCCCCTATTTTTGCCCCGAAAAACTATGAAAACATATTCACCGCCATCCTGGTATACAGCGGCTATCACTGGTAGACAGCCCCCCAGCAGAGTATACACCTCCCCCTGCAGAGTATACAGGCCCCCAGCTGGGTATACATGCCCCCATATTGTCGTATACAGGCAGGGGCGGACTGGCCCAGGTGCCACGGGTCATGCGGCTGCAGGAGCATGAATAATCCGCATGTCCCTGAAGCAGCAGGCGGAAACGGAAGCTCCTGGCCGCGCGATGACGTCATCAGCACGCGGCTGCGTCCGGGAGTGAGCGTCTGTGAGTGGCGTGCGGCTGCGACTGTTAGCGAGCGGCTGTGAGGAGCGCGAGGCTGCGGCTGGGAGCGAGCCATAGGATAATGCGGGAGCTGCGGTGACTGTGAGGCAGCCGCCAGTCATCACCCCCCCCCACCCCCGTCCTCACCTGTGTCGGGCCAGTGAGGGAGGGTTGCGACCCAAACTGTAGGGTGCCAGTCAGTGCCTGTATACAGGGCCCTCAGTGTGTGTACAGGCCCCCCCAGCAGTGGGTATACAGGGCCCCCAGCAGTGGGTAGACAGTGGCCCAGTGGGTTTACAGGGCCCCCAGCAGTGGGAATACAGGGCCCCCATAGCAGGGTATACAGGACCCTGAATGTGTTATCATGCTCCACCGCATAGTTGCCTATATTTGGATGGGGTCACAACAGTACAATGAGTTTAATGTCTTATCCTCCTGACTCTTTCGGCCAAGGGGTTGGGTGTATATAAATACCACTAATGACCAGAGTCTGGTGCCCGCACTATTACATTCTCTATGCGTTGACATGTGTCCTGCCTCATTTGTGATTGTGGCCACGTGAGCTCAATGTCCGTAATGCTGTTGATGATGTTCCACACTGTCGTGTCACTGTGCCTTGTATACACATTACACACACAAAATGAATAAAATGTTATTGTTGATTTGTACACATACTTTTGTTTTTTCAAATATTACACATCTCTAAAGCCGGTTTCAAATCATTTCACAGTTGACCATCTTAAAAAACGGTGGAGGAGCTGCCGGGACCAGCATAAGAAGCAGTACCGGCAGTACTCAGAGAGACAACCGGGAGCCGCTCCATTGCTCAACCACTACCACTTTTATGACCGGCTGTCCTTCCTTCACCCGGTGGCCGCTATGCCAAGGTATGTATCTGCAGCACTGTTGTGTACATATAGTATTATTTATAAATATATACATTAGTTTCCATTTTGGCTCTGTGGGTAGCAGAGTATACAGGCGGGTCTGAGGTAGCAGAGTATACAGGCGGGTCTGTGGGTAGCAGAGTATACAGGCGGGTCTGAGGTAGCAGAGTATAAAGACGGCTCTGTGGGTAGCAGAGTATACAGGCGGGTCTGTGGGTAGCAGAGTATACAGGCGGGTCTGTGGGTAGCAGAGTATACAGGCGGGTCTGTGGGTAGCAGAGTATACAGGCGGGTCTGTGGGTAGCAGAGTATACAGGCGGGTCTGTGGGTAGCAGAGTATACAGGCGGGTCTGAGGTAGCAGAGTATAAAGACGGCTCTGTGGGTAGCAGAGTATACAGGCGGGTCTGTGGGTAGCAGAGTATAAAGACGGCTCTGTGGGTAGCAGAGTATACAGGCGGGTCTGTGGGTAGCAGAGTATACAGGCGGGTCTGAGGTAGCAGAGTATAAAGACGGCTCTGTGGGTAGCAGAGTATACAGGCGGGTCTGTGGGTAGCAGAGTATACAGGCGGGTCTGTGGGTAGCAGAGTATACAGGCGGGTCTGTGGGTAGCAGAGTATACAGGCGGGTCTGTGGGTAGCAGAGTATACAGGCGGCTCAGTGGGTAGCAGAGTATATAGGTGATGAGAATAGGGTTAATAGATGGTGCTACAGTGTTGGGGCGTGCTAGAGGGAGCAGAGATCCGATTACTGCCATCATTTCTGACCTTATTAAAGATAGCGGCCGCAGCTAAATGACATCATGGCAAAGGTAAACATGGGGTGTGGTTAGCTGCAGGAGGTTAGTGAGAGGTGTGGGTTGTTTGGCAGAGGGCGTGGTGTGGGCGTGGTGAGCGCGGCTCCAGCGTCAGATACGCTGCGAGCGCGGAACCGCGGCACATCTCCAGGAGCAGAGGACGTGTCCGGTACGTCCGTAGCCCCCGGCCTCCCCGTTGTCCGCACACACAGCCCCGCTGTGACCTCTGCAGTGTCACAGGCCCCGGCGGGCGTCTGTCATCTCCTCCTGACACTGACCTCCTCCTGATTTGATTGTCTGTGTTGTCCCCCCCGCTGTCAGCATCAGTGATCTGCTAAGACCTGTGGGTGCACAGACGGGGGAAGTACAAATGCCAGCATGCCGGGGCGGATTGGGCGCTGTGAGGGGCGCAGGTCTTGCTGTGAGCGGAGGGCGCGAGGCCGCTAGAGAAAACGCTATAGCGGCTGTGTGAGTTAAGCGTCTGCGGCTCGCGAAGGCGCATACGCGTCTCCGCTCGCAGTGACGCTAAGGAGTTTGGGATTAGGCTACAGTGCCGGAATTTCAAACTCCCGATTATATAAATAGATTATATATATATATATTGTATACCTTTCAACCCCTTCCCTGCTTTTATAGATGATATAAGCTAAAAGTTTTGTGAATTAAGTATGTCAAGTAAAAAGTGAAGTCAGGGGGACTTTTTTTTTTTTCATGTGAACCATTGGTGTTATTGATCGTCTAGATTAGATGGGATGGGGGGGGGTGGGTGTTAATCAGGGGGTGAAAAATTATGTATTAGTATGGAATTAGCAAAGAAAGTCACGTATTCCTTTATGTTATGTACAGTTGGTTATTCTTTCATAATAATAACAAATATCTGATTAATAATACACAGATACACAGAGTCTAAAAAGCGTGCAACTTAATGTTTGACCTATGTTTTTGTTTCCAAATGCAATGCATTCACCAAATTTTTTTTTACTTTACCCACAGAGAAGCTTACTACAGAGGGCGGCGTGCTGTGAACCCTCCACCGCCAAACAGAAGGCGGCGTGGAGAACACCCACCACCACCACCACGGCCGGCGCCACCACCACCGCCGCCGCCACCAGCACCACCAACACCACCACCACCGCCGCCACCAGCACCAGCACCACCACCACCGCCGCCACCAGCAGCAGCAACACCACCACCGCCGCCACCAGCACCAGCACCACCACCACCGCCGCCACCAGCAGCAGCAACACCACCACCGCCGCCACCAGAACCAACACCACCACCGCCGCCACCAGCACCAACACCACCACCGCCGCCACCAGCACCAACCCCAGCTTTGGGGCATGTCCGGCCGCAAGAGGAGGAACCTGGATGCCCACCTCACACCAGCCATGGTCTGATCCCGGGGTCACCTAATAGACGGCGTGCACAAAGTAATGCTGACTTTGCCCACAGTCTGATACCATTCCTGGATGAAATTCCATTTCACAGGCTACTGCGGGCAAGGTCAGCATTACAGATTGTGCTTGACGCCAGTCGCCCACCAAACCACCCAGGTGAGGTTTTCAATTTTTTGGAGGGGTGGCAACTCAGACACTACAACCTACAAGACAGGCCCACACCCCGGGACAGCCATGTGCCACCACAGAGGCCTGTACCTACCATTCCACAATGGCCACCTAACAGGGACCTACCATTTTTCCCCACACCGGCCCAGAGGATCCACCCTCAAGGGTTGCCGGAGGCCATTCATGGGGCCCTTGACCTCTTGCAGGACCAGGGTGATGGTGTCACTTTACTGGCAAGGCCGGAGGATGCGGCAACCTACCAGCAGCTGTAGACCCCTTTTTTTTTTTTTTTTATTTTGTGTTCATGTGCATTGCACAATTTCATTGTTATTATTTCTTATATTTTCCTGTTTACAAAGTTGTACCAAAAAAAAAAAAAAAAAAAAAAAAAAAATTCTGACATTTTTACCATTATGGCGGAATAATACCCAGTTTACAAAAACTGCTTTGTGTCTGTCTTTTTTCAGGGAAAGGATGTGTAGGTTGTTTTGTGGGTGGGCTTAAAGTCATCATCATTATAATTATTATTTATTTATATAGCACCGATAGGTTCCATGGCGCTTTACATGAGGATAAGGTACACAAGGAGAAGTACAATAAACATAGACAATAAGGTCATAGAGGTACAACAGGAGAGGACCCTGTACGCGTGGGCTCACATTCAACGAGGGGTGGGTGGGGATACAATAGGGTGGGGAAGGTGTCGGTCGTGGGGCGTGTAGCGGGGTGTCATGGCAGGTTGTAGGCCTGTCGGAAGAGGTGAGTCTTTAGGTGTTTCTTGAAGGTTCCCAGGGTAGGCGAGTGAGTGATGAGGTGGGGCAGCGAGTTACAGAGCATGGTTGATGCCCGGGAGAAATCCTGTATGCGGTTGTGGGAAGAGGAGATGAGGGGGGAGTGTCGGAGAAGTTCTTTGGATGAACGCAGGTAGCGTGAGGGATGGTATCGGGAGATAATGTCGGAGATGTATGGTGGGGATAGGTTGTGTAAGGCTTTGAATGTCATGATCAGTGTTTTAAAGTGAGCTCTCTGTGGGGCGGGGACCCAGTGAAGGGCTTGGCAGTGGGTGTAGACAGGTGAGTAGCGTGAGGACAGATGGATTAGTCGGGCAGCAGAGTTTAGTATACATTGGAGAGGTGCAAGAGAGTTGGCAGGGAGGCCTGTGCGAAGGAGGTTCCAGTAGTCAAGGCGTGAGATGATGAGGGCATTAATGAGTGTTTTAGCTGTGTCAGGGTTGAGTAACGAGCAAATTCTTGAAATATTTTTGAGTTGGAGTGACAGGGACTTGGTTAGGAACTAGAGGTGGGGCTTGAAGGAGAGGGATGAGTCAAGGATTACCCCGAGACATTTGGCGTGGAGGACAGGGGAGAGAGAGCATCATTAGCAAGTACTTTACGGACCGCATGGAGCATGAAGTCACCTTGGTTACTAAGTGTAAAATCATGACTCCACAGACAAATGTTGCTGACAAATAAACAGTGCCTGTGTTTGGGGGTTACTTAATGCCTCGCTATGGCAACAAGACTAGGAACACACATGTGAGAGGCTGGGACATCTACCTGCTACACATCGCGTCTACGCGTTTTCTACAGAGCGTACAGTGGGACCTTTCTCCAGGCTCCAGCAGGATGATAGTCCAAGCAATGCCCACGATGCAAGCATAGGCTTGTTGCCTAAAAAAATTAGCTGAAGGGGCTTCATATACATTTTTTTCAGAAAGCAGGGTGCTTGGCCCATACAATAGAATTGCTTGTACTAGGAGCATAGTACATGCAATGCCCACGATGGAGGCATAGGCTTGGTGCCTGGAAAAATTAGCCCAAGGGGCTGTTTTGCATTTTGGGTATAAATGCAGGCCTAATGGCCATGTTCAGCTTGTTAGGCTGGGTGTTTCCAAAAATTAGCCCAAGGGGCTGTTTGGCATTTTTAGTGTAAATGCAGGCCTAAGGGCCATGATAAGCCTCTTAGGCTGGGTGTTTCCAAAAAATAGCCCAAGGGGCTGTTTGGCATTTTGGGTATAAATGCAGGCCTAAGGGCCATGTTCAGCTTGTTAGGCTGGGTGTTTCCAAAAATTAGCCCAAGGGGCTGTTTGGCATTTTTAGTGTAAATGCAGGCCTAAGGGCCATGATAAGCCTCTTAGGCTGGGTGTTTCCAAAAATTAGCCCAAGGGGCTGTTTTGCATTTTGGGTATAAATGCAGGCCTAATGGCCATGTTCAGCTTGTTAGGCTGGGTGTTTCCAAAAATTAGCCCAAGGGGCTGTTTGGCATTTTGGGTATAAATGCAGGCCTAAGGGCCATGTTCAGCTTGTTAGGCTGGGTGTTTCAAAAAATTAGCCCAAGGGGCTGTTTGGCATTTTTAGTGTAAATGCAGGCCTAAGGGCCATGATCAGCTTGTTAGGCTGGGTGTTTCCAAAAATTAGCCCAAGGGGCTGTTTGGCATTTTGGGTATAAATGCAGGCCTAAGGGCCATGTTCAGCTTGTTAGGCTGGGTGTTTCCAAAAATTAGCCCAAGGGGCTGTTTGGCATTTTGGGTATAAATGCAGGCCTAAGGGCCATGTTCAGCTTGTTAGGCTGGGTGTTTCCAAAAATTAGCCCAAGGGCTGTTTGGCATTTTTAGTGTAAATGCAGGCCTAAGGGCCATGATAAGCCTCTTAGGCTGGGTGTTTCCAAAAAATAGCCCAAGGGGCTGTTTGGCATTTTGGGTATAAATGCAGGCCTAAGGGCCATGTTCAGCTTGTTAGGCTGGGTGTTTCCAAAAATTAGCCCAAGGGGCTGTTTGGCATTTTTAGTGTAAATGCAGGCCTAAGGGCCATGATCAGCTTGTTAGGCTGGGTGTTTCAAAAAATTAGCCCAAGGGGCTGTTTGGCATTTTTAGTGTAAATGCAGGCCTAAGGGCCATGATCAGCTTGTTAGGCTGGGTGTTTCCAAAAATTAGCCCAAGGGGCTGTTTTGCTTTTTGGGTATAAATGCAGGCCTAAGGGCCATGATCAGCTTGTTAAGCTGGGTGTTTCCAAAAATTAGCCCAAGGGGCTGTTTGGCATTTTGGGTATAAATGCAGGCCTAAGGGCCATGTTCAGCTTGTTAGGCTGGGTGTTTCAAAAAATTAGCCCAAGGGGCTGTTTGGCATTTTTAGTGTAAATGCAGGCCTAAGGGCCATGATCAGCTTGTTAGGCTGGGTGTTTCCAAAAATTAGCCCAAGGGGCTGTTTGGCATTTTGGGTATAAATGCAGGCCTAAGGGCCATGTTCAGCTTGTTAGGCTGGGTGTTTCAAAAAATTAGCCCAAGGGGCTGTTTGGCATTTTTAGTGTAAATGCAGGCCTAAGGGCCATGATCAGCTTGTTAGGCTGGGTGTTTCCAAAAATTAGCCCAAGGGGCTGTTTTGCTTTTTGGGTATAAATGCAGGCCTAAGGGCCATGATCAGCTTGTTAAGCTGGGTGTTTCCAAAAATTAGCCCAAGGGGCTGTTTTGCATTTTTAGTGTAAATGCAGGCCTAAGGGCCATGATCAGCTTGTTAGGCTGGGTGTTTCCAAAAATTAGCCCAAGGGGCTGTTAAATGTTTGCTAACAGAAAATAAAGGTTTGATTCCTTGTGAAAAGGTGTTGTGATGGTTAATGAAACCGAAGTTAAGGTGTAATGTTGGTTTAAGATGAAGCAGCCTCATTACCAGTTGCAGGAACATGGTTACGCAAATCGTTACTGGTCTTGGACATACTGCTTGTACCAAAAAGACACAATATAATACAATGATTAATTATATCATATTGATGTTGAACGTGGCACTTCAGCTCTGAGTACTGTCGTCTTCAGGGCTCAAGAAGTCTTGTGAAATCCAGTTCCTATTAAACTTAATTAGAGTAAGCCTGTCTGCATTCTCTGGAGTAAGACGTGTCCTGGTATCAGTTATGATACCCCCAGCGGCACTGAAAATCCGCTCTGATGTCACACTAGCTGCAGGGCATGCCAGCACCTCCAAGGCATACAACGAGAGCTCGGTCCAAGTGTGGAGCTTGGAGACCCAGTAATTAAACGGGACTGCGGCATCAGTCAGGAAGCAGGTACTGTCACTTAAGTATTCTTGTACCATGTTGGTAAGTTTCTGTCTCCGAGAGATGGTTACTGGAGCAACATGGCGCTGCAGGTTCGATGGCTTATTGAACATAGCCCACTTTGCGGACATCTTTCCAGCATCTCTTCTGGACAGCGTGGATGATTGTGCCCCGACCAAAGGCTGCTGTTGCACAGAGTTGCTAACTATGGGCAGAGTGTTGTCTGACGGTGATATTCGAAGCATATTTTCCACAAGAACACTCTTGAAATAGTCAATTGTCAAGCCACGTGGTGACTGAAACAGCAGTGAGGTGAATTTATCTTTATAACGTGGGTCCAGAAAGGTGGCCAACCAGTAGAGGTCGTTGTGCAATATGTTAATCACTCGTGGGTCTTCTAGCAGACAAGTCAACATGAAGTCAGCCATGTGTCCTAAGCTGCATAGAGTCATGTCTTCAGTGTCCTCAGAACGATGTTCAATACCCATTGTATCCGCAAAGTCTGTCTCCGCCTCCTCCTCTCCAGGCCACCCATGGTGGACAGACACAAAGCTGGGGTTCTGAGTACCATCTGGGTTGACATCGGCACCAACAAAAAATGAATCCTCTTCATCGTCTTGCTCCTGTTCCTCCTCAGGAGCCATTGTTGCCTGGTCATACTGGCTTTGCTGGCTAGGTACTGCGCTGTTTAAATCTGGCTCCATAGCCATCTGCTGGGCTCTCAATGCTTCATTTTTCTGATTAATGAGGGACTCTTTCAGCAGACACAGCATGGGTATAGTGACACTGATGATGGACTGATCACCGCTCACCAGTTTTGTGCAGTAGTCAAAATTATCAAGAACCTCAGATGTGTCAGCGATCCACACCCACTCCATTGTACTAATATGTCGTGGCTGACTGCCGGTCTGACGGGCATGTTGCAACTGATACTCGGATATTGCCCTCTGCTGCTCATTGATCCTCGATAACATATGGAATGTAGAGTTCCATCGTGTCGGCATGTCACAAATGAGTCTGTGGTTGGGCAAATTCAATTGCTTTTGAAGCAATGAAAGTTTTCCAACCGCTGTTGACGAATGACGAAAATGTGCACAAACTCGACGCACCTTCTCCAGTAGGTCACATAGCTCTGGGTATGTACGCAGGAATTTCTGCACTACCAGATTCAGCACGTGAGCCATGCAAGGCACGTGCACAAGGTTTCCGAGCTTTAGTGCAGCCACTAGGTTACGACCATTGTCGCTCACCACGAGACCGGTCTGGAGTTGGAGTGGGGATAGCCACTCATCTGTCTGTTCCTTCAGACCTTTCAACAGCTCTACTGCAGTGTGCGGTGTGTGACCTAAACAGATCAGCTTCAGCAGAGCCTGTTGGCGTCTTGCTGAAGCACTGCAGCAAACCTCCCAACTTGGCCGTGATGTTGAGGGCAATTGAGGATTGGTCGAGGAAGCGGAAGATGGGGTAGTGGACATATAGGATGATGCAGAGACCCTGAATGAGGTTGTGCCAGCTATCCGTGGCGTGGGTAGGATGTTTGATGTAACACTAACATCGTTTGGCACACTCTCCACAACGTTGATCCAATGCGCGGTGAGCGAGATGTACCGGCCCTGTCCTGAACTGCTTGTCCACGTGTCCGTAGTAAGGTGTACTTTCCCGGTTACAGCGTTGGTGAGGGCACGCTTGAGGTTGTTAATGACATGCTCATGTAACGCGGGGACGGCACAACGTGAAAAGTAGTGGCGGCTTGGAACCGAGTAGCGTGGTACTGCCACAGCCAAAAGCTCACGGAAAGAGTCTGTACCCACAAGCCTAAACGGCAACATCTCGACTGCTAACAACTTAGCTATCTGGGCATTTATTTTTTTGGCTAATGGGTGGGAAGAGTGGTATTTCTGCTTCCTTTCGTACAGCTGTGTCACTGATAACTGTAACGATGTTGCTGACCGAGAACTGTCTGCACTCGTGTTCAGTCTCTCTGCAACCGCTGCTTGTGATGAGTACATATGAGCTGGACCAGCTTCAGCAACACTTGATTGTGACGGACGTATCTGAGTTACCGTCGCAGTCTTTGGGTCAGATGACACTGTTGTGGAAGGCTGCACTTTTGACCACTGAATAGGGTGCTGACCAGCCATGTGCTTCCGCATACTGCTGGTGCTCTGGTTTCCTTTCCCGTGGCCTCTGCTGAGCCTTGCATGGCAGATGGTACAGATGACCACATTTTCTTGAGAAGGCCCATCTTTAAAAAATTTCCACACAGTGGCTGACCGACCTCTAGGCTTGACTGTACTCCCTGAGGGATTACTGAGGCCCACATTTGAGACATTTTGTCCAACAGTTGACAAATTTTGAGCCACAGTGGACACATTTTGGGCAACAGTGGTGACTCTTTGAGTTCTGGTGGGAGGAGTCGGCCTTGCTGCCTTTGTTGGTGGGACATACACACTTTCTTCCTCCGTGCTGCTCTGCTGGCTCTGCATCGCAACATTCCACGTGGGATCAGTTGTCTCATCATCAACCCCTTCCTCTTCTAAATCTTCCCGATAACAAGATAGATTTTGCTCCCCAGATGACAAGTGTGTCACTGTCTCATCATCATCATCCTCCAACTCCTGAGACGGTCTAAGACTTTGCTGAAAGACACGTTCATGTGGCCGGGGTGTCTCTAAAACTTGTCCATGAATGGACAATTCTTCATCAAGTATCTCATCTACTACGGAGTCTGGCAAACCGGATTCATGTAAAGGATTATATGTACCAAATAAGTCATCTGAGTGACCCATGTCTGTGTCAACATTTTCATGGGGCTGCTGTTGGTCTGAGGAACTGTGAAGAGGTTGTGGATTAGATGACCCAGCATGGTATGTACCAACAGTAGATACAGTGCTCAAGGAACCTTGAGTGCTGCAAGAACCTGTTGTTGAGGTCTTGTCTGCCAGCCAAGACGTTAGATGCTGTTCGTCTTCCGGCCTCAATACTCGTTTACTTTCCTGACGGGGAAAGTTAGACAGGAGGAACGATCGATCAATCCTCGTCTGTCTGCCCGAACTGGTGGATAGTTGGCCACGACTACCAATGCCTGTACCTCGTCCCTGTCCCTTAGCAAGACTTTTTTTGGGATTTGTTTTTTTGTGTGACATTTTGTAATTTCTGGTGGCTTTCTGGGGGCTTGTAAAACAAGTAGCAGGTACTATTTCGTGAAAGGTACACACTAGAGGCTAAGATATTTTTAGAGAGATGGAAGGTACCGTGCGAGCTGCAGGCAGGACACCGTACAGCTACGCACTGGCACAGGAAAAAATTGTTTAGTACGCACAACCAGGCACACTTAGGCTGCGGTGCTGGCTGCGTGCAAGTTTACAAGTACCGTGCGAGCTGCAGGCAGGACACCGTACAGCTACGCACTGGCACAGGAAAAAATTGTTTAGTACGCAGAACCAGGCACACTTAGGCTGCGGTGCTGGCTGCGTGCAAGTTTACAAGTACCGTGCGAGCTGCAGGCAGGACACCGTACAGCTACGCACTGGCACAGGAAAAAATTGTTTAGTACGCACAACCAGGCACACTTAGGCTGCGGTGCTGGCTGCGTGCAAGTTTACAAGTACCGTGCGAGCTGCAGGCAGGACACCGTACAGCTACGCACTGGCACAGGAAAAAATTGTTTAGTACGCACAACCAGGCACACTTAGGCTGCGGTGCTGGCTGCGTGCAAGTTTACAAGTACCGTGCGAGCTGCAGGCAGGACACCGTACAGCTACGCACTGGCACAGGAAAAAATTGTTTAGTACGCAGAACCAGGCACACTTAGGCTGCGGTGCTGGCTGCGTGCAAGTTTACAAGTACCGTGCGAGCTGCAGGCAGGACACCGTACAGCTACGCACTGGCACAGGAAAAAATTGTTTAGTACGCACAACCAGGCACACTTAGGCTGCGGTGCTGGCTGCGTGCAAGTTTACAAGTACCGTGCGAGCTGCAGGCTGGACACCGTACAGCTACGCACTGGCACAGGAAAAAATTGTTTAGTACGCACAACCAGGCACACTTAGGCTGCGGTGCTGGCTGCGTGCAAGTTTACAAGTACCGTGCGAGCTGCAGGCAGGACACCGTACAGCTACGCACTGGCACAGGAAAAAATTGTTTAGTACGCAGAACCAGGCACACTTAGGCTGCGGTGCTGGCTGCGTGCAAGTTTACAAGTACCGTGCGAGCTGCAGGCAGGACACCGTACAGCTACGCACTGGCACAGGAAAAAATTGTTTAGTACGCACAACCAGGCACACTTAGGCTGCGGTGCTGGCTGCGTGCAAGTTTACAAGTACCGTGCGAGCTGCAGGCAGGACACCGTACAGCTACGCACTGGCACAGGAAAAAATTGTTTAGTACGCAGAACCAGGCACACTTAGGCTGCGGTGCTGGCTGCGTGCAAGTTTACAAGTACCGTGCGAGCTGCAGGCAGGACACCGTACAGCTACGCACTGGCACAGGAAAAAATTGTTTAGTACGCACAACCAGGCACACTTAGGCTGCGGTGCTGGCTGCGTGCAAGTTTACAAGTACCGTGCGAGCTGCAGGCAGGACACCGTACAGCTACGCACTGGCACAGGAAAAAATTGTTTAGTACGCACAACCAGGCACACTTAGGCTGCGGTGCTGGCTGCGTGCAAGTTTACAAGTACCGTGCGAGCTGCAGGCAGGACACCGTACAGCTACGCACTGGCACAGGAAAAAATTGTTTAGTACGCAGAACCAGGCACACTTAGGCTGCGGTGCTGGCTGCGTGCAAGTTTACAAGTACCGTGCGAGCTGCAGGCAGGACACCGTACAGCTACGCACTGGCACAGGAAAAAATTGTTTAGTACGCACAACCAGGCACACTTAGGCTGCGGTGCTGGCTGCGTGCAAGTTTACAAGTACCGTGCGAGCTGCAGGCAGGACACCGTACAGCTACGCACTGGCACAGGAAAAAATTGTTTAGTACGCAGAACCAGGCACACTTAGGCTGCGGTGCTGGCTGCGTGCAAGTTTACAAGTACCGTGCGAGCTGCAGGCAGGACACCGTACAGCTACGCACTGGCACAGGAAAAAATTGTTTAGTACGCACAACCAGGCACACTTAGGCTGCGGTGCTGGCTGCGTGCAAGTTTACAAGTACCGTGCGAGCTGCAGGCAGGACACCGTACAGCTACGCACTGGCACAGGAAAAAATTGTTTAGTACGCAGAACCAGGCACACTTAGGCTGCGGTGCTGGCTGCGTGCAAGTTTACAAGTACCGTGCGAGCTGCAGGCAGGACACCGTACAGCTACGCACTGGCACAGGAAAAAATTGTTTAGTACGCACAACCAGGCACACTTAGGCTGCGGTGCTGGCTGCGTGCAAGTTTACAAGTACCGTGCGAGCTGCAGGCAGGACACCGTACAGCTACGCACTGGCACAGGAAATTTTTTGTGGAAAAATGGCACCAAAATTATTTGGTAGACTAGTGCCAAAAATAAGAAAAAGCTTAGGATTACAGCTCTGCGGAAAGCTGGGTGAACTAAGCTCTGAGGATGGTGCTGGATTCACTGTAAGGCTGCTCCTATCTCCCTTCCTTACAGTCCTGTACAGCAATCCTCCGTCCTGGTAGTTCTGAAAAGAACTTTTGGGTTATGTGTGAGGAATCTTGACTCCTACACTGCGTCCTGTTAGTTCTGAAAAGAACTTTTGGGTTATATGTGACTCCTACACTGCCTAACTGTCCCTAGATCTGCTCCAAGTCTCCCTGCACTAGGTCAGCTCTTCTCAGCAATGTGCCCAAAATGGCGGGGGCAAGCCTTATATACTGCCTTGCCTTGTCATAGATGACATAGGCATCACGATGGACAGCAGCCAATCATAGTCCTGACACAACCAAAACTGCTATGCCATTACTGACTATGATTGGCTATCTTCACAAGTTTTCTGACCTAACACGCAATGCTGACTAGTAACATAAAAGATTCTGGATTCGCGAGTCCCGAATAGAGAATACAGGACTCGGAATCGCAGACTCGCTAGGATTCGGACTCGTAGACTCGCTCAGACTCGCTGCTGTTTGGGGAGATTCAAGCTATATAGCGATGTGATAGAGCGAGTCTAGCGAGTCTAGCGAGTGAGAGAAAGTAAACTATGACAAAACTAAGATTGCCATTCACTTGCATTGGACTCGTTACTGAGCGAGTATTCGCTAAAAGACTCGCCGATTCCCGAGTCCAGCGAGTCCCTTAAGAATCGCCGAGTAACGAGTCCTAGCGAGTAGACTCGCTCATCCCTACCCAGGGGTTCCAATACCTGTGCCAACACCTGATGGAAATAAATTGGACTAGAATAAAACCCTTGGGCCAGGCGTGTGAACAGGTATTGCACATTTTCTAAGGTAAATGCCAAACGGAGAGCCGACTCAGGTGTAATAGGTACGCAGAAAAAGCCATTTGCAATATTCAAACAAGACAAAAAAAAAAACTGACATTCACTCCTCAGCAGTGACATCACTTCAGGGACCGAGATGTGTTGCTGAGGGGTGTATTTGTTTACAAGTCTTAAATTCATGACCATGCGATAGCTACTATCCTCTTTTGTTTTACAGGCAGGATTGGGCTATTGCACGGGGGGGGTTGCCTCGTACAATCACGCCCTGTTATTCCAATTCACTGACAGCAATCCTTATGTAAGGAATTGCTTCCTCAGGAATACAGTATTGGCGCTGAAAGGGTGGTAGACGGTCGCTGTCAATCTTAATTAAAATTTGCATCAGTCCGCAATCTGTACATTTTGAAACCCATAAATGAGGAAAAAAATTGCACCAATTCATGTTTCAAAGCCGTGTCTGCAAAATTTATCTCAGGCATGTCATCATCATTATCAGCTGAGCACAAACTAGCAACGGTTAATTTATGACTGTGACATTTTCAACTCTGCAGCATCCATAATAACTGAACAAACAGTAGTTCCTTTGTCACGCCATAAGACCTTATTACACAAATCAACAATGATACCCAAATTAACAATGATACCCATGGCTGACAACACATTTGACCTATTAATAAAAAACTTTAATTGCGGACTGATCCAAAGTTCACACCGAATGCTCGCCTGTATACAGGAGCTCTCAAATCCCACTAAAGTTGTGGTGTCTGGCAGCCCGGGGGAAGCTGCAATTTGTGTTCTGTTACTGAAACAGAGGCTCCTGTTATCAATTAAAAAATCTTCCCAATTTTTGGTACCCTCTATTGTCCCTCTGACATAAGGTCAGTCCATCTTGGCCTAGGGATAATTTTGCCAAGAGGCTCAGGAGAACAGGGGGGTTCAAAGCATCAATCAGTACCGGCAGTAGGAAGCCCAAAAAAATCCACCAACCTCACCAGAGGCAATTCTACAGCCCACTGCTGTCACCTCCGAGCCAGACAGATCGCCTGAAAGAGCCATTTCCTCGTCCCCCCCCAGCTCCTGAATCAGTGGAGCATAAGGGTGGGAGGAAATCCTCCCGGAGGAGGGTGAGCTCTCCTCACAGCATGGATCCGTCTGCTGGGATGGACAAGGGTCGCATACTTGGGTGACGGGGCAAAAGGCTCCCGAAAAATAGGGTTAACTATCTGAGGACCATTGTACTGCTGGCACGGTTTGGGGACGTTAACCGCTGGCTGTCCAGGGTTCTTAATAGCAGGATTTGGAGCACTGGCTCCCTCATACGGATCTCGGGACATTGTAGAGGTGCAACTGTGGATCATCCCTGGGAGCTAAATGGGAACACTTACGTCAAATATACCCTGATTGCACACAAGGATAACATACAAGAGGACCCATGGAGTTCCGAGGGGTTTCTGCCGACTGGGACTGGCCCGCTGTCGGCAGTTGGCCATAACCCCCAGGAAGTCCTGGTCTCCTGTCCACAGCAGATGCCTTCCGGGCAGCGCGATACACAAAAAACATTTGTATCATCGCCCTTAGTCTAGGATGGCATTTTCCCTAACAATGGTTACCAATGCCCTAATTTTGTCCTCCACAAATTTAGCATTATGTAAAATCCCTAACTTGCAAAACCTTTCCAAGTATTCTCTACAATCTATTCCATCAGATCATAATCATCTTTTCTGATCTATTCTATCAAAAAATACTTATCAAACCGTTACACACCAGGCAGCCCATCTTCTAATTCTAAGATAATTTCCTTTCCTGATTCTAAAGGATTCTAACCATGGATGGATGTCTCTTCCTCCTTTCTGTCTGCCTGCAGCCGCTGTATCTCATACCCCTCCCTTTGTGATACTACTACTACTCCTGTCATTGTATCAGTAGCTGCTGCGTTCTCTTCATACACTGCTCCGCTGCCCCTCCCTGTGTAACTACATTAACGTACTGTCTTTGAAGCTGTCTATCACTAGCCTGATCTGAGCTATAACTAACTTACACAAAGCCGCTATTCGGCTGCCCTTTCTGCTAATAATTTTTTTCTTGTCAAGATGTCTACTTTCTTCTGTGAACCACTGCATACAATTTAACCAAGTGGTTCAGCATTAACCCCTTCTAACTATGGGGTTTCAGCGTGCCTGTCAGTCTGTTTCCTTAGCCACTCCATAGCGGTGAAAACACAAGGACATTTATAAACTGCTTTTAGTATCAACTTAATGCAATTTACAGGCAAAAGTTAGATACTCACACCTCTGTAATGGAAGACACGTGCCGGCTTTGGTCAACCAAAAGAGGTCCAGCCGTATGATCAGCCTCACTCGTTACGTTGCCACACGTCTCCTTCTCCGTACCCTCGGAGTTAATCTGCACGTCCTTGTTTAACTCACGTAGAGGCACTGTAGTCTTAGTTACTTCAGGGTAGATGGGAGCGCAAACGAGAGATTCTCAGCGGCTGATTTCCTTAATGCGATTTCACGTGATGCATCACGCCTTTTTAGCAATAAAGGCAAAAAAAGAGAAAGAAAAGTCCATTCCTCACCCTCTCACCACTTTGGTTCACAGCTTTACTTGCAGGAATCTTCTAGGTTCTTCAGAAAGGATATAGGATCATCTCCCCCCTTTCCACCGGGCTGTAGCTCGCCATTTGATAGAAATAATTTCTTTCAATTAGTTCTTTCGATAAACTCCATAGACTGCGTCTTCAGAACCAAAAGTGGGTTTTATTCAGGTAGGAAAAAATACAGAGTTCTACGGCAAAAGCAGTAACAGGCACAGGAATCTGAATGACAGGCGCGGAAGCCACAGGTGTCACACTCAAGATGGATTCAGAATAATGGCTTCCCGTCTCATGGACGGGCGTTTCTTTATACCAATTTTCTCCATAGAGAATCATTGTATACAATGACTCTCTATGGACAAATGGTTACGTCATCCTGTCATAAATGATCCTTTTCATATTACTCACAACATATATTGACATGAAAAAGCACATTAATTTCATTACTAACTATATACTATACTTAATTTTATCCACACAGATTATCTTATAATGGCCTTTTTTTGGCCAAGCACAAATTACAACTTATTGACATTAATTAGCTCTGTTCTTGATTATAAGAAACGTCATATTAGCCTTGAGGGATACACCACACTGTGAAATATCTAGAAATACTGGTAAATTGAGAGTAAATAGTGAATTGGTTAACCATAATCTTGATGAACTTTTGATATATGCTTGGACCAAACCTAATTAGCTCCATGCCTGTTTCTCTTCCATGCCTGGTTTCCTTATTATTTGAGACCTACAGCAAAAGTTCTTAAACTGAAACTATTACACAAGACAAAATGGCTGACAGAGGCCTTGGTACCCATGGCCTCCGTCTAACAAACTTGGTCTGCTCTTAGTTGGTTTTGCAGCCAACAGTTGCAACCTGGAAACGTTGCACTTTATACTTGACCAAAAAGCAAAACCGTTTGGCGTGGCTGAAAAATGGTCCAACGAGGTGGCCAGCTAAGCCCTGCAGTCATGCCCAGGGCCAACGTAAGGGGTTTGAAGCGGTCCCCCATATTGCACTAATGGCAGTGAGTAGGACAACCCAGTTAGGACCTCACTGAACCATGTTGACTTTAACTGGAAGGTTTTATTTGAATAATGTTGTTTTATATTAATAGTATTTTATATGCAACGTTAACAGACTGAGTACCTCCCATAAAGGGAAGCAAAAGATAACTGTTAATTGTTTTACATGCTTGAATGCATTCAGAAAATTTTGCATTTCTTTATATTTGTCTGTTGAATCCAGGTCCAGCCTGCGGACCTGCTGGTTTTACAAGGGGGTATGTGGCACCTCTGACAGTCCAGTTGCCACAGAGGAACTGCACTTCAGCCAGAGGTGTGGTACTCCACTCTCGAGTAAGGAAGGGACACCACCCGGTACCCACACATGCATCCAACACCACCCCACCTCTGGCCACAGAGCACAGTCCCCCATCTCTGGTTAGAGAGGGAACCAGGTAGAGGGTTTGGGTGGAGGAAGTAGCTAAGTGGAGCACACTAGGAATTTGGGAGGGAGTAGTGACAATGTAGAGGACGTGAAGGACTTGACTGATGTTGGGAAGACGTAGAGCAGAAAAGGAGGAATAAACACAGTTGAAGAGAGTTGGAGTCTTGAGTCTGTCATGAGTGGACCGACAGAGAGAGGTGTCCTGGGGCTGGAGCCGGTTGAAGCTCGGCCCAGGGACAAGGAAGGAGAAAATCGATAGAGGAGCCAGTGAGGGGCCCTAGAGAGACTGAAGGGGTACCAGGGGCACCCTCAGTCCTGCACCCCACCATGCCCTATTCCCTATATAAACTGGTTTCAGCTGCCCTGGGGCCTCCCACTCTATCCATTGAGAGCATAACATCTAGCTGCATTACCAATGGCCCCAGAGGATCAGACTACACTGCCATGGCCATGGAGCCAGGTCACAGCCCTGTGACATTCCCAGAAAACTGCACAACTCGGTTCTGAGTACCCCATGGCCCTGGTGGCGTCATAAAAATGAGGGATATTTATATGATGAGGTTGAATCGTGACGCGACCCGTGGGTTTTGGCAATTGGGGATGGATAGCCGATGCTGCGGTCAGATCCTCTGGGGCCATTAGTAATGCAGCTAGATGTTCTGCTCTCCATGGGTAGAGCAGGAGGCCCCAGGGCAGTTGAAACCAGTTTATATAGGAAATAGGGCACGGTGGGGTGTAGGACTGAGGGTGCGGCAAATGATTGGAGGACACAACGAGGTGCAGTCTTTATATTTTATTCACAGTTCAGACAAGTCTCCAGGTGTTTCCAGCTACTAGCGGGGTGCTGTGCCCTCCAGGTCAGGGTTCCATCCAACTCTTGAATACTCGGAGGCATTCTACTAGGATCCCCCTCTTAAGGTACCGTCACACGTAGCAATATCGCCGCCATATGGCTGGCAATTTGACATGAGCGCGCACGTTCCGGGCACTGTTTTGCACATCGCCGTCGCCCTGTCACACATAGACATCTCGCATGCGATGTTTGGTGATCCTGCGTTACAGAAATTGCCTGGTGCAGACCGGAAGCAATTTGACATTCCCACGTCGGCGCCAAATCGACGCTCCACATGCCACCAAAACATCAGCGATGTGGGCGTAGAGTGTGAGCGTGGTGAGGAGACAGGCGTGCCATAGTGTTGTACATAACGCCCCTACCACTCCGATTGGCGAACACAACTGCGTTGCCATTGGTGAGCCTTGTCAGGAAGTCTGCCCACTACATAACGCATGTGTCCTTTCTACTATATCACGATTCAAATATGGCGCCTTAGCCATTACTAGCCAATGGGAACCCAGGAGCGACCACCAATCACGTCATATGGGGCGCGCCAAACAGAACGCTCCGGTATGCCTCTGGAATTGCTCCCAGATGGCCTGAGCTCGCTTTCTACATTGCTATCGCCCAGTCACACGCCATGATGCACAGAAATTGACTGGTGGAAATCGCCTGATTTCTCAGCAGAGCAGGGCAATCAGGCGACGCACCACCGGCGATTTATCGCCATAAAATCGCCCTGTCTCACGTCACTACGCACAGGCGATGTGGTTTCCACATCGCCGAAATACACAAATTTACGGCGATATGTAAGCTATATTGCCGCAGGTGACGGTACCTTTAATGTTCCATTCTGGGTCATCTCTCTGCACTGGCTCTCACCCTCCTGTGTTGATCTTCCCTGTTTTCAGCCTATCCATGATGGTGAAGGAAAGGCAATGCTCAGCGGCTTGCCAAGCCGGAGTGTGCGCGAGGAGTGAGACAGGCTCTGGCAGGAAGCTGATCTCATTTCCTTGGGCGGGATAGATAGCTGTGATATCACTGAGCTCTATTCTAGACGTGCCGTGGTGTCAATAGCGCAAATACCTCCACCAAACTCAACTATTTAATATACAGGTACCCCCCTTCTTCATTTCTTTATATATATATATATATATATATATATATTATCTTTAATAATAATAATAATAATAATAATAATCTTTATTTATATAGAGCCAACATATTCCGCAGCGCTGGACAATTCATATATATGGAATAAAAATCTTTAAGTGAGCGCGGTAGAGTAAGAATTAACTTTATATTTTAACAGATCAGAATTTTTAT
>JARQOC010002601.1:0-23430 GCA_033576535.1 Allobates femoralis | reverse complement strand
AGGGGATGTGGTGTATGTGTAAAGAACCCCTCCCAGATGACTATGTTGAGGCTCTCTGCTCCTTTTGTATCGATAGGACCGTGAGATATGCTGTTCCTAGTCTAGCTGCTAGTCTCCGACTTAAGGAAGAGTTCATGTCCCTCAAGTTTGCAGATAAGAAATGCAAGAGACATTACTCCTCCCCAGCTAAGGCCCTCAGAGACTAGTTCTAAGTCTTCCTCTTCTGACAGTGGCTTAGAAGACAGACCCCGTTTCCCCAAGGATGAGGTCAACTATCTTATAAAATAAGTCAGGGCCACTATGTCCCCATCCATCCATCTCATCAGAAATGCCTCCGTGTGGCACTCCGTATGGGAGAGGTGGTCTGGCAGTTCCAGGCCCTTACATTTGGGCTGTCAAGTGCCCCGAGAATCTTCACAAAGAGTGTGTCAGAAGTGATGGCTCACCTACAGGACCAGGGGTGCTCAGTCTCTTATTTAAACAAATTCTTACTAGTAGGAATATCACCCCAAGACTGCAACATTCAGCTGGAGAAAGTCAGGACCGTATTGATGAGTCTAAGATGGTTGATCAATGCAGAGAAATGGAGATTAAAGGGGACCTGACCCCCCCGCATCTTTAGACCTGTCCCTGCACCCCCTCTTATCATTTCTAGCCATCCCTTTTGCAGAAAAAAAATCGATTTTCTGGTCATCATAATGGGAGACCCAGACAATGGGGTTTAGGGCACTGCCCTCCGGAGGTCACACTAGGTACTACAAGTTTGTAGACACCGCCTCCTCCGCTTATAAACCCCTACCGCAGGGAACATCCTCAGTTTTAAACTTAGTGTGCTCGGAGGATCACGCTTTGCTTGCACTTCACTGCATTCTCACTACTTACGTGATGGCGTCTGAAGACAAGGTAATACGGTCCTATCGGGACCGGTGACAGCCTCCCCGCTCACCCTTAGTGGCACACGCTGGTGGAGGTACCGGAGGGCCTAGAGCCTGGACACTTCGTGTTCTCCCGGTACGCTGTTACGCTCCTCTCCATCCCTCTCTGGGGGGCTCTGGAGAGTGGGAGATGGGAGCCTTGCACAGCTCCGCTCCGTCCGAGGCCTCCCTCAATGGTGCTTACAGACCGGACTGGAGCCAGCCCAGTCCGAGGCCTCCCTAAATGGTGCTTACACTCCGGACTGGTTCTGAGCGGCCCAGTCTGAGGCCTCCCTAAATGGTGCTTACAGACCAGACTGGTGCTGCACCCCCGTCCGAGGCCTCCCTAAATGGTGCTTACAGACCGGACCGGCACTGAGGCACTCTGTGTCTCCTGCGTGCCTGGGGGTAGTGTCTGGCACTTTATGTGTTTCAGAACACTCAGACCGCGCGTTACCCTCGGGTCCGCGGTTCTGCGGGTGTACCCTGTGCTGGGGTCACCCTGGCTGACCGCCCTGTGTGTCACAGGGGCTGAGGCCGTAGGCTGCGGATGTTTGTCCCCTCATGCTGTGGATGGTGTACATGCAGTCTGTGTATAATGTTTTTACACTTTTTCCCGCGCTGCGGGCTCCGGCTCCCTCATGCTGTGGATGCTTGGAGGATGGGAAGCAGCCCGCGCGGTGACGTCATCGCTGGGCGTGTGTGTGTGTTTCCCGCGTCTCTCGGCGCCGCCCACAGTTTCACTGTCGGCGGCCATCTTTACCCTCACTTCCCGGTTGGGATTCTTATGCAGCGTGCGTCTGCACTCCAGAGGGGAGACCGGAAACCGTCGCGGAGGTCACACACACACCGCTTCCTCATACCGCTTTACTGCGGTCGGTAAGCCACCGGGATTCCCGGTTTTGTTGTCGGCAATTTGGCTTATTTTCCCCTACTGTGGCGATGTCCTCAGCCGGGAAGCGTGCTGCTAAGGCGGCAGTAACCACCATTACCTGTGCTACATGCAATGGTACACTGGTGGAGGGGTCCTGCAATAACTGCGGACGCCCAGAGGCCCGGGCTGGCACTGTTGAGTCAGCAGCTCCGGTGCTATACCCTGAGGTTCAGGTGATCTCAGGGCCATGGGAGACTCAGAATAAGATCAATGAATCTCTGCTGTCTCAGCTGTCCTCCATGTCGCAATCCCTGGAGGCACTTAATAGGAGACTGGATAGCCCAGCTACTCCTTCCAGTTACCCCCGGGTGTCCCCCTCTTCTGCTGCGAGACCCCTTAAGCGGGCTCGTCGTGAGGATTCACCCGAGCTCCATACTCTCTCTGAGGAGGAGCGTTCCTCTGATGGTGAGGAAGATGATGGGGGTTCAAATTTCGGGTCTGTGTCTGTATCTGAACCGCCAGACGGGGTGGAGGATCTGGTGTCCTCTATCAACGAGACTTTACGTCTCGTGACACCCCCTGAGGAGGTGACGGTGCACCCGAAGGAGGTCTATCAATGGCTGCGGCCGGAGGCTAGACCAAGTGGCTCCTTCATGGACCACACTAATTTTGGAAGGGTGGTTAGAGCTCCCAGGTTACATCCTGGGCGGCGTTTTGTCCGTAAAACCAAGGACAATCGCTTCCCCTTCCCCCAGGAGGTGCTACAGGAGTGGTCGCAGTCCCCGAAGGTGGACGCTTCCATGACCAGGATTGCTGCACGCTCCCTTTTCTCTGCCTCTGATAGCTCCTCACTGAAGGATGCTACTGATAGACAGGTCGAGCAGCTCGCCAAGTCTTCCTATGAGGCTGTGGGGTCTTCATTTGCCCCTAATTTTGCCACGGTCTGGACCTTACAAGCGATTACTACCTGCTTGGATGGTATCTCTGACATGGCAAGATCCAGTCCAGAGGTCCTAGCACTTACCGAAAGGGCAAGGGCCTATGCGGACTACGCCAGGACGGCGACTCTGGAAACTGCCACTCGCTCAGCTGTGGCTTCGGCCAATGCTATAGCGATCCGCAGGTTGTTGTGGCTGCGTCTTTGGGACTCAGATGCCACATCCAAGAAGATTTTGCAGAATCTTCCGTTTGCTGGTGACAGGCTTTTTGGCACCGAACTGGACAAGCTAATTAAGGATTCTGCTGAGTCTAAGATACCGCAGAATAAGCCTAAGCCACGGTATACCGTTAAAAGGAACCCTAAACAGTGGTCCTTTCGTTCCAGCTCGCAGTCATCAGCACCGTCCGCTCGCACGGACCGAGGGGGAAAGCCCGCTTCCCAGTGGCGCTCTAAGAGTCGTCCAAAGAAGCCGGCGGGGGCGGCAGCTGCCACCCCCAAACCCGCCTCTACATGACTCGCTCTCTCATCCTGCCTCCCCACAGGTGGGGGGCCGCTTGTCTCGCTTTCAGGACAAGTGGCTGCTTCACGTTCAAGATCAGTGGGTTCGAGACGTGATCTCGCGAGGGTACAGGATAGAGCTGACGTCAAAACCGATATCCCGATTCCATCGGTCGGTCCCGTCACCAGAAAAAGCTCAGGCTTTTTACCAGGTGTTGGAGGGTCTCCGCAGAGACGGAGTGGTGGTCCCGGTACCTTCCGGAGAGAGGTTCAGGGGTTTTTACTCCAACCTCTTTATCGTCCCGAAGAAGGACGGATCCTTCCGCCCAGTACTGGACCTGAAGCTGTTCAACCATCACGTGTTGGTTCGGAAGTTCCGTATGGAATCACTGCGCTCCGTGATCGCAGCTGTGTCACAGGGGGACTTCCTAGCGTCCATAGATATCAGAGACGCTTACCTTCACGTGCCCATTGCACCGGCTCATCAGCGCTGGTTGAGATTCGCAGTGGGGGAAGAACACTTCCAATTTGTGGCACTGCCATTCGGGCTAGCCTCGGCACCCGCGGTGTGTTCACAAAAGTGATGGCTTCCATGATGGCTCTCCTGCACATGCAGGGACATGCCGTCATTCCCTATTTAGACGACCTGCTGGTCAGGGCGCCATCAGAACACCTCTGTCAAGAGAGCCTGGATGTGACCATGCGGTCTCTGGAACAGTTCGGTTGGCTCCTCAATATTCAGAAGTCAACGCTAGTTCCGACACAGTCTTTGACATATCTGGGCATGGACTTCAACACAGCCTCAGCCCTGGTGTCTCTGCCACGAGTCAAACAGCTTGCGATCCAATCAGGAGTACAAGCAGTCCTCCTGTCACCACACTCATCCCTACGGGTATTGATGAGACTAGTGGGACGCATGGTAGCGGCGATAGAGGCGGTGCCGTTCGCACAGTTTCGCCTCCGTCCTCTCCAGCTGGAGATTCTTCACAGATGGGACAAGAGGACGATCTCGCTGAATCGGCTGGTGACACTGTCACAACCGACCAAGGACTCCCTACAGTGGTGGCTCCAGCCACGTCACCTGTCACGAGGCCGGTCCTTCCTAAAACCGTCATGGTTAGTGGTGACCACAGACGCCAGTCTGAAGGGCTGGGGTGCGGTGTTCTTGCACCACAGGGCTCAAGGCCTCTGGACTCAGTCGGAGTCGGCATTGCAGATCAACGTGCTGGAGATCAAGGCGGTCTATCTGGCGCTCCTGGCGTTTCAGAAATTCCTGTCAGGACACCCCATTCGGGTGCAGTCCGACAATGCGACGGCCGTCGCCTACATAAATCATCAGGGAGGGACCAGAAGTGCTCAGGCCCTCGCCGAAGTCCACCGCATTCTAGCCTGGGTGGAGGAAAACGGCTGCCTGATCTCCGCAGTTCACATCCCAGGGGTCGAGAACTGGGAGGCCGACTACCTGAGCCGACAGGGCATGGACGCCGGAGAGTGGTCTCTTCATCCAGACGTCTTCCGGGACATCTGCGGCAGATGGGGCACTCCGGACGTGGATCTGATGGCCTCACGGCTGAATCATCAGGTGCCCCAATACATGGCAAGATCGTGGGATCCTCAGTCTCTGGGGGCGGATGCCCTGATCCTGAGTTGGTTCAGCTTCCAGCTGCCATATGTGTTCCCGCCTCTGGCTCTGATTCCCAGGGTCCTGTGGAAAATCAGGATGGAATGCAGAGTAGCCATTCTAGTGGCTCCAGATTGGCCCAGGAGGTCCTGGTACCCGGACCTGTGGCAACTGTCAGGCGGACACCGGTGGGCTCTTCCAGAACGCGCAGATCTACTCACGCAAGGCCCATTCTTCCACCTCAATTCCAGGGCCCTCAGATTGACTGCATGGCTCTTGAGGCCTGGCTGCTGACGTCCAGAGGATTCTCTCCTACAGTGGTTGCCACTATGAATAGGGCTAGGAGACCTGTCTCCAGGAAGATATACCACAGAACGTGGAAAATCTTTTTCTCCTGGTGTGCCTCTGGTGGACGCTCACCGTGGCCATTGTCCATTCCGACATTGTTGGCTTTCCTACAGTCGGGGTTGGAGTTGGGGTTATCCCTTGGCTCTCTGAAAGGTCAAGTGTCAGCACTTTCAGTGCTGTTTGACAGGCGCTTGGCGCTCCTGCCGAAGGTCCGCCAATTTCTGCAGGGGGTAGCTCGGGTGGTTCCGCCTTACAGGCGACCTCTGGACCCTTGGGACCTCAACATGGTCCTGGCGGCTCTGCAGAAACCGCCGTTTGAGCCACTGAGAGACATCTCTCTCTCTCGTCTGTCCCAGAAAGTGGTCTTTCTGGTGGCAATTACATCCCTGAGAAGGGTCTCAGAATTGGCTGCACTTTCGTGCAAGTCACCCTTTCTGGTGGTTCACCAAGACAAGGTGGTGTTGCGCCCACGGCCAGAATTCTTGCCGAAGGTGGTTTCAACGTTTCACCTAAACCAGGAGATTGTTCTCCCATCATTTTGTCCCGCTCCCGTTCATCAGGTTGAGCGCGACCTCCATACTCTGGATCTCGTGAGGGCTGTACGCATTTATGTGTCCAGGACCGCCTCCTTTAGGAGTTCGGATTCCTTATTTGTCCTCACGATGGGTCGCTGTAAGGGGTCCGCGGCTTCGAAGTCGACCTTGGCCAGATGGATCAAGGCTCCCATTCAGGAGGCGTACCGGTCTTCTGGTTTGCCTCTCCCGGTGGGTTTGAAGGCACACTCTACTAGAGCTGTAGGTGCCTCCTGGGCCTTGCGACATAGAGCGTCTGCTCTACAGGTGTGTCAGGCGGCCACTTGGTCCAGCCTGCACATTTTTTCTAAGCACTATATGGTGCATGCCCATGCCTCTGCGGATGCGAGTTTGGGCAGGCGGGTTCTCCAGGCGGCGGTTGCCCACCTTTAAAGGGAACCAGGTGTTTTCCGTCTTGTTGAGGAACTCTTCCCACCCTGGGGTATTGCTTTAGGACATCCCCATTGTCTGGGTCTCCCATTATGATGACCAGAAAAAAGAGAATTTTGTTTACGTACCGTAAATTCTTTTTTCTTTAATCATCAATGGGAGACCCAGCACCCACCCAGTTGTTCCTTTGCATGTTTTGCATTTGCTCTGTTCTCTGTTGAGACAGTGTTTGCCGGGTTGTTGAGCCGTTTTGTGTACGGCATTCTTCCCGATGTTTCGGGTGTGGTTTATTTCCTCCTCGCAGCTTGTAGACCAAACTGAGGATGTTCCCTGCGGTAGGGGTTTATAAGCGGAGGAGGCGGTGTCTACAAACTTGTAGTACCTAGTGTGACCTCCGGAGGGCAGTGCCCTAAACCCCATTGTCTGGGTCTCCCATTGATGATTAAAGAAAAAAGAATTTACGGTACGTAAACAAAATTCTCTTTTTTGTAAAGTAGAGAAATGTTTATAATCACCTCGTCCTGTGTGAGTTCTCTGTTTCTGAATTAGTCTCAAAGGGAGGCCTGTCAGATGCTCCCTTGTAATTATGCACGCCCCTCTCAGCTTGCTGCCTTGCTAAGAGCCTGGCCGCGTCATGAAAGGGGGCGGGGCTACTGACATGCCACGATTTAGCCCCGCCCCTTTCATGACGCGGCCAGGCTCTTAGCAAGGCAGCAACCTGAGAGGGGAGTGCATAATTACAAGGGAACAGCAGACAGGCCTCCCTTTGAGACTAATTCAGAAACAGAGAACTCACACAGGACGAGGTGAATATAACCTCATCTCTACTTAACAAAATCGATTTTTTTCTGCAAAAGGAATGGCTAGAAATGATGAGGGGGTGCAGGGACAGGTCTAAAGATGCCGGGGGTCAGTTTGTGGGGTCAGGTTCCCTTTAATACCCTCAACACATCAGACCTTTCTGGGGCTCGTGTTAGATTCTTGTTCTCAACTTTGTCTCCTCCATGTCCCTTTAGGCACCCTGACCTCTTGCATACTTGCAGTCCCCAGGGCTCAGCTGAATGCAAGACACCTTCAATGGGAAGTCCTCCAGGAACAGGTTCACTTAGCAGACTGTTAGAGAGGACTATCCGTCATTCTTCATAGACTATAGAATCACTGAGATGGTGGCTTCAAAGGGATCACCTAGCAAGGGGCATTCCATGGGCTCTTACAGTGTCAGACATTACGACGGATGCCAGCTCACTGGGTGGGGTGCTCACCTCTGGGAACATGTCTTGCAGGGGGTGGTGGGATCCAGATTAGTTACACATGTCCTCCATCCTCCGAGAGCTTTGGGCGATAAAGAAAACCATAGAGGGGATTCTCCCCCTCCTGATGGAGCGACATTCGAATCCTCTCCGACAACAGTCTCTGTTGCTTACATCAATCACCAGGGGGACACAAGGTCTCCCTCCCTAATGTCACCTGGGACATCTTTCAGATAGCTCAGACTCATCACTTATCTCTCTGCCCTACACATCAGGGAGGATCTGAATTACAGGGCAGACTTAACGTGTCGTACTCAGTTAAGACCAGGGGAGTGGAGGTTAGACCCAGTAGTGTTCTCTCAATCTCCGAGAGATGGGGTGCTCCCGTAATGGACTTTTTCTCCACCCAACAGGTAGCTCCGTTCTGGTCCCTAAATCCCAGAGAACAGATCCCACACTGTGGATGCACTCCAGTTCTCATGGAGCTTAGGCTTGCTACCGTGTTTTCCCGATAGTAAGACCCCCCCGAAAGTAAGACAGGGTGGGGGTGGACGGGGGTCTGCTAATGTAAGAACCCCCCCGAATGGAAGGCGGGGGTCTTACTATCGGGGAAACACGGGGGGGGGGGGGGGTGTACATACACACATACAGACACAAGCATACACATATATACACACCATACACACAGTCACACACACACACATAGCACCGCTTCTTACCGGGTCCGGTGTGGGGTCCCCGATGGTCCTGTGCCGTCCTCTGTGCTCCGGTCCCCGAGATGATCCGCTGCCGTCCGCCGTGTTCCGGTGCCGTTTTGCACCGGTATTGCCGGTCCTAGGCTCCATGGTCCCTGCTCTTCCGGAGTTTAGGCCGCAGCTCCGCCCAGGTCATAGTGTGGGCCAATCAGCATAGCGGCACTGACGTCAGAGGCAAGCGCCCGATGATGCTTGCTTCTGACGTGAGCGCCGCTATGCTGATTGGCCCACACTATGTGGATGGATGGATGTGGATGGATGGATGGTGGGGCCTCCAATGTAAGGCCCCCCCCCCCCCCCCCGAAAGTAAGACGGGGGGCCACTTTTGGCCCCCAAAAAAAATGTAAGACAGGGTCTTACTTTCGGGAAAACACGGTATATGCACTCCCTCCACTGCTTCCAGCTGTCCTGTGGAAGATTCGGGATGATCGGGCCAGGGTTATTCTAATTGTTTACCTTTGGCCAAAGTGAGCCTGGTTCTCTTGGATCTCCAAGATGTCTATATCAGATCCATGGATCCTCCTGGACTCTCCTACCTTCTGTCCCAAGGCTCGATTTACCATTCTCAAATCTCGAATCTTCGGCTGACGACTTAAAATTTGAGCGGGAACTACTGAATAACCGAGGGTTCCTTGACAATCAGAAGGGATGGGTTATGGGGTTGTCCGTTAATACACTAAGGTACATGTCACACCTGGCGCCGCCGACGGAGATGGCGGCGACGGGCGGGAGTGCACACGTTTTTGGCGCCCCGCCAGCGTCACCGTCCCCCATTTACATGGGGCGACACCTCCGGCGACGCACCGGCGATCTGACAGGTGGCATCGCCACCAGGGTGTCTCAAAACTCCAGCGACTATGCAGTACAATGGGAGCCTGTAGCTCCCATCGCCTGTCAGGTCGCCGTCGGCCGTTTACATGGGGCGAAGTATACACATCGCCCCAGATCGGCCGCCTGGTTTCAGAGCACTGCTCTGATACCAGGGGACCACTCAAATGCGTCGCCCTCGCCCAGTCACTTTGAGTGATGTCGGCGGCGATAGGCCACGCCCCAGCGTCACCTATAAAATTGCTGCAGACATCGCCAGGTGTGATGGTACCCTTAAAGTCCAGATTTCTGCCTGGGGGGCCTTGTATAACTCCAGCTTGGCCTCAAATTCCTGGGTGTCCAGATTTATCAAGTCCTATCATAGAGCTACCCCGATTCGTTGCCCTTCCTTTCCTCCATGGTACCTTAGTGTAGTCTTAGATGCCCTGACTAAACTCCCCTTTGAGCCCTTATCTGACGCACTCTTGAAAGTTTTTTGACCCTTTAAGTTGCCCTCTTAGTGGCCCTAACTTTGCCTTGACGGATCAGCGACTTACAGGTCCAATCGGTATCTCCTTCATACACACAGGGTTTGGAGGATAAAGTCATTCTGTCTAGACCCTGCATATTTGCCTAAGGTTGCTAAGACTTTTCATAGGACTCAGGAATTTGTCCTCCCCTACTTTTGTGACAAACCTAACCAAAAGAAGGCGACCCTACATACGCTAGATGTTAGATGTGCCCTGATACTTAGAGGTCAGACAGTTTAGGAGAACCCAGACCCCATTTGTTTCCTCCCAGGGAGCTTCAAAAGGTAGGAATTGTTCTTTTTTGGTGGTGGCATGTACTAATGTTTTTTGGTAGTCCTCTACATACTCTGTAACCAACTGAGGCTGAGAGGAGGAGCTGTCCTTTTTAATCCCTTCAGGACCCAGCCTATTTTGACCCTAAAGACCTTGGCATTTTTGTCAATTCTGACCAGTGTCCCTTTATGAGATAATAACTCTGGAACGCTTCAAAGGATCCTAGATTGTTATTTCGTGACATATTGGGCTTCATGTTAGTATTAAATTTAGGTCGATAATTTTTGTGTTTATTTGTGAATCAAATCAAAAATTTTGAAAAATTAGCAATTTTCAAATTTTGAATTTTTATTCTGCTAAACCAGAGAGTTATGTGACACAAAATAGTTAACAAATAACATTCTCCACATGTCTACTTTACATCAGCACAACTGTGGGTAGGAAGGGTTCAAAGTTCATCAGCAATTTCTTTTTTTTTCCTGCAAAATGTACAAAACCACTTTTTTTTAGTGACCACATCAAATTTGAAGCCTTACCTAGATGAGCACTTTGAATCCCCAGGTGCTTCAGAAATGAATCCATAAAAATTAATATTACTTCAAGCTGCTCACTATGCATCTAGATAAGTTCCTTGGGGGGGTCTAGTTTCCAAAATGGGGTAACTTGTGGGGGAGCTCCAATGTTCAGGCACATAGGGAGGGGCTCTCCATACGCGACATGGCGTCCGCTAACAATTTGAGCTAATTTTCCATTGAAATTGTTAGCAGACACCATGTCGGGTATGGAGAACCCGTGTGCCACCAGCACAAGGTCAACTGTAAAGGTACCTTTACACGCCGCGACGGCAGGCTGGATACATCCCACTACAGGCTACAAATGTAGCTTGTAGCGCCAATGTAGCCCGTCGTAGCGGCGTCTGAAGACGTGACGCTACAGCCGGCAACAGATACATCTGTTTCCTAGGTCTGCTCGAAAACTGATGGCTACAACGCCGATGGTAGCGAGCTGTATCGGCGTGTAAAGAAGCAACGGAAGGGAACTCTGGACAGCCTGCGATGTAGCTGCAATGTAGCTAAGGCGTGACCCTGGCTCCGTGTTACCGCGCCCCATGTGCGATCATTGGTGGAAGCTGCTGCATGACGATTGGTAGTCGCTGCATAGGGAGGCATATTTAAGGAGCTGACGAGTCACACTACACAATCGCTCGAGCGTGCTGTATTACTCAGCCTCCTGCGTTGCCTGCCCAATCAGGATGTTATTGCTTCGTCCTATCAGCGTACGGACGGCTCGTAATCCACAATTGTGGCACGCCTATGTGCTGGCCCTGCTGCACCAGGTACGCCCATAGTAGCTGGTTATAGCGGTGTGTAAATGAGCTACAGCTGGCTACTTGAGACACCCGGCGATGTAGCTAGCTATAGATGTAGCGTGGCGTAGCGCACCTTGTGGCGGCGTGTAAAGAGGGTGCGTTGACCGTTTGTAACCGTTTGAGCGTGCACGTGAAGTAGCGGGATGTATCCAGCCTGCCGTCGCGGCGTGTAAAGGTACCTTAAGAGTTTGGGTACAGCACCAGAAAATGGCGCCTCTACTGACTGCTCTATTTTCTGGGGTGGCTGTGGATTGCAATTTGCAGCGTGGGGGGCCCACAATGTTTGGGTCTCTTTACGCTGAGGATTGCAGCCCCCAGCTGCCAAGTTGTACCAAAAATACAGCGAAGGTCTTTTTTTCTTTTTATTTCTAGAACTGATTTTAGGAAAAAATTACATGGGGCTCTGCCATATTTTTGGTCCAGCCAAGTATAACTTGGCAGCTACAGACTGCTAGCAACCCCCCAGCTGCCTCGTTGTACCTGGCTGGCAACCAAATATACAGCAAAGCCCATTTAGTTTTATTTCTAGAAAGAAAAATGATGTGGGGCTCCGACATATTTTTTGCCCAGCCAGGGACTGGAATCCTCAGCATGGAGAGCCCCCCAAGCGTTCTGGGCCCCCCAGGCTGTGAATTGCAGCCCGCAGCTGCCCCAGAAAATGGCGCATTCATTGAAGCGCCATTTTCTAGCACTGTACACAGGCTCTTCCAGTTGCCCTGGTGTCAGTGGCAAACTGGGTAATAAAGGGGTTTATGCCAGCTTTTTTTATTGGCAGCTGGCACTAAGGCCGAGATTCATAATGGTGGGCCAATGTTAGACCTGGCCCCTAGGAATCTCTAGTAAATAGTCAAAAAATACACCACACAGAAAAATCTTTTTATTTGAAAAAGAAAAAAAAAATTCGGACTCCATCTTTATCATAAAGATCCGACGTATAGTCCACAACGAAAGTCCCACGACGCTCGATCGCTTCTGCTACATCCAAAGATTGCAGCAAGGGATCAAGTGTCCTCTTTCTACAGTCTCTGGGTCAGAGTTATGATGCACTGTATGGCAATGATTTGTCATACAGTGCACCATGACTATGATCCCAGAGACTACAAGGGGACACTTGATCCCTTGTTGCATTCATCCACGCACGCACACATCCATCCATGCACGCACACATCCATCCATGCAATATCCATGCACGCACACATCCATCCATGCAATATCTATTCACACACACATTCATCCATCCATTCATACTTCCCTCACGATCCACCGGTGAGAAGGAGGGGCTCACACCAGAGTAGAGGAGGCTGACCGGCGGGTGCAGCCTGCCGGAAGAGGTGGGGGTGGGGTGGTAAGACAGGACACATGGCTGGACGTGGGGGGCTGGACAGGTGGGGGGTGGAGATGAGTAGCACGGGAGGGGGCTGATAAGGCTGATAGATGATAATAGGAGGGGGTGCGGATGGGAGGGACAGGGGGCCCTGGTGAGCCCTGGAGCAGGAGGGGGCTGAGGGGCTGAGAGCTCCAATCAGATCTGGAGGGATGACTCGCTCTGATAGGCAGTTTCAATTTCAACTGCCAATCAGAGCGACTTTAGCCATGAGGGGGTCTAAGCCAAACACCCCCTACCCTCCCCTCCCGGGCTAAAGTATAGGTCATTGTGATCCTGCAGCTCCGACTTGTCACTGAGCCGGTCACCGGAACTGCAGGACCGCAAAGAGGCATGATGTTATAGAGACGTCATGGCTCGGAAAGTCACTGACTTCCATGACGTCTCTAACGTCATAGGTCGGGAAGGGGTTAATTCAGGGGTTCCCTGTCCTGGATGGGTGGAAACTCAGGTGGTGCTCTCATGGCTCCAGAAAAAAAGCCATTCCTTGTAAGTAATTTAGCTTTTCTAACCACATAAGGGCTTTTGGCCGCTTATCCTCCTGGAAATTAAAATTTGAGTCTTCATCGTATTCACTGAATTTTTTTTTTTACAACCCAATATTCTACAATTCTGTGAAAGGAAAACTGTCATGTCAAATTTCCACATGTAACTGCTATCATTTTCTAATTCCTTTCTCTATACTATGTATTTCTTTTAGGGCCCTTTCACATCAGCGTTTTTTTAAATTTGCGGCAGATGCGGTGAAAAAACCGCATCTGCCGCAACTGCCGCATAACGGTTCCACTTGCGGCACGGTTGCGGTTTTTTCCATAGGAAGTATAGGGGGACTTGCGGCAGATGCGGCAAGTGCGGTATTGCACTTGCGGCAGGTGCGGCAGAGAAAAAAACCGCGGCTTACTGCGGTTTTTTTTCTCTGCCGCACCTGCCGCAAGTGCAATACCGCACTTGCCGCATCTGCCGCAAGTCCCCCTATACTTCCTATGGAAAGAACCGCAACCGTGCCGCAAGTGGAACCGTTATGCGGCAGTTGCGGCAGATGCGGTTTTTTCACCGCATCTGCCGCAAATTTAAAAAAACGCTGATGTGAAAGGGCCCTTACAGAGCTGTGCAAATTAATTGGGATAAAGCATTTTTTTTTTAAATAAAATCGTAAGTTGGTTACCAGTCAGTGATTCAAACGAGTTTTAACTGCTTTGAACAGGTGTGAGTGTACAACCTTGAGTAACAAAATGTGGGTTGACTGGTTTTAGACAGAAGATAACAGTTAGCTGCCCCCTCAGCTTCAGTTGAGAGCTTGTTTCTGTGAGGAGTGGTTTAGTGTACTTTTTCTCTCAGTGTGATTTGTGCCTGTAAAAATGGATGTTACTCCACGGAAGAGGTCTAGAATTATTACTCCTAATGAACATACAAGTCTGACTGTAAGGCTGCCTTCACACTTGCGTTTGAGTCTGCATGCCATACGCATGCACACGCAAACGCAGCCCATACTGATGTGAACGCAGCGGAGAATCTCCGCCTGTGTTCACATTAGTATGCACCCCGGCCAGCCAATCGGCTGTCTTGGGGGTGGCTGGGAGGAGGAGATCAGTGGTGGAGATCTCCTCCTGGCCTCAGCTGATCTTCCAGTGTCAGCGCAAGAGATTTGAAGAAACAGCTATTCTGACAGCTGTTTAAGTGTCCCGCGCCGACACCGAATAGGGTGATATCGGTGCAGGAGATAAGAAACAGCTGATCGCTGTTTCAAATCTTCTGCGCTGACCTCACCTATTTGGTGTCGGCGCGGGAAATTTAAACAGCTGTCAGATCAGCTGTTTCTTCAAATCTCCCGTGCTGACACCGGCGGGAGAGTAGTGGAGGCTCTAGCTGATCTCCCGGTGGCCGCCGCTGATCACCGGCTGTGATGAATAAGCAGTATTGGTAAGGAATATTGCCATGTTCCCCAGATTCCATTTCCTGCCAGAAAGCAATTTGATAAGACACATCTCACTCATAAAGAGATAAGCCCCCACCCTTGGTAGCCAGAGGCCATTCATCTCTGGCAAGTGGTAGATTAATTAGCATGTAGATGCCATCCAACAGGCCATACAATAGGGCAGCTAGGGAAAAGGATGACTCCTTGCTGGGATTTGCAGAAAGGTGACAAGTCCAATATTCCTGTAATGCCAGTGGAAAGGAAACCCTTTCTTCAACACAGACAGGACGGAGTCGTGAATATAACGTTAATATCTCATGAGCCGTGCTGTCTATAAACATGGCAAGCATAGATATGTGATCACGACATTCAGACGGTCACCGCACATCGTTTTACATATGTGTGCGATGACTGTAAGCCATCTTTTTTTGGGGGGTCCAATACTTTTTGGGGGGGTCCAATACTTTTTGGGGGGGTCCAATACTTTTTTTGGGGGGTCCAATACTTTTTTTGGGGGTCCAATACTTTTTTGGGGGGTCCAATACTTTATTTGGGGGGTCCAATACTTTTTGGGGGGGTCCAATACTTTTTTTGGGGGGTCCAATACTTTTTTGGGGGGGGTCCAATACTTTTTTTGGGGGGGGGGGGTCCAATACTTTTTGGGGGGGTCCAATACTTTTTGGGGGGGGTCCAATACTTTTTGGGGGGGGTCCAATACTTTTTTTGGGGGGTCCAATACTTTTTTTGGGGGTCCAATACTTTTTTGGGGGGTCCAATACTTTATTTGGGGGGTCCAATACTTTTTGGGGGGGTCCAATACTTTTTTTGGGGGGTCCAATACTTTTTTTGGGGGTCCAATACTTTTTTGGGGGGTCCAATACTTTATTTGGGGGGTCCAATACTTTTTGGGGGGGTCCAATACTTTTTTTGGGGGGTCCAATACTTTTTTGGGGGGGGGTCCAATACTTTTTTTGGGGGGGGGGGGGTCCAATACTTTTTGGGGGGGTCCAATACTTTTTGGGGGGGGTCCAATACTTTTTGGGGGGGGTCCAATACTTTTTTTGGGGGGTCCAATACTTTTTTTGGGGGGTCCAATACTTTTTGGGGGGGTCCAATACTTTTTTTGGGGGGTCCAATACTTTTTGGGGGGGGTCGAATACTTTTTGGGGGGGGTTGAATACTTTTTGGGGGGGGCCAATACTTTTTTTGGGGGGTCCAATACTTTTTTTGGGGGTCCAATACTTTTTGGGGGGGGGTCCAATACTTTTTTTGGGGGGTCCAATACTTTTTTTGGGGGGTCCAATACTTTTTTTGGGGGTCCAATACTTTTTGGGGGGGGTCCAATACTTTTTGGGGGG
The DNA here is from genome assembly GCA_033576535.1 of Allobates femoralis. NCBI lineage: Eukaryota > Metazoa > Chordata > Amphibia > Anura > Aromobatidae > Allobates > Allobates femoralis. Next base: position 7,632 of record JARQOC010002601.1, on the reverse strand, counting down.
GGGGTCCAATACTTTTTTTGGGGGGTCCAATACTTTTTGGGGGGGTCCAATACTTTTTTTGGGGGGTCCAATACTTTTTGGGGGGTCCAATACTTTTTGGGGGGGTTGAATACTTATTGGGGCTGAGTGCTCGCAATGGCCGTGAAGCGGGCATTGCGAGTCGCTGGCCGAAAATGGAACCAGAGGCTCGGCCACAAAGTTAGCGATTTACCGCTCAGGCAGCGACGAGCGCCATTGCTCGCACAAAGCTAGCGACTCGCAATGGCCTCGCGGCCATTGCTCGCGCGGCCAACGACTCGCATTGGCCGCTACGCGGCCAATGCTTCGCCGTGGTGACGTCACAGAGTGACATAGCCACGGCAATTTCGGGGTCCGACACAAAAATGCCTACGGCAATTATATAGTAGATATCCTGATGGCTTCCTTGAATCATGCTATCATCTACACAATTCATACATGTACAGTATGTATTCTACCTTATATGTATATGCAGTGAGCCATGGGGGAGGCACCAGATGTTGCAGAGGGGCCAGCTGGGCTACGTAGTTCTACTGGCAAAAGGTTATACGATCACGGTAGCTGAAGTGAGTTGTTGGACCCCTAAACACTTCCCTCGGGTCCACAATTGTCAAAGCGGGAGGTTGCAGTTATAGTGAGGGCATATGACCCTGGGGGCGCTGCTGTAGAGGTGATGTCTGGGTGCAGGTGTTGTATATGACCCCCGGGGTCGCTTCTGTAATGGTGATGTCTGGGTGCAGGTTGTTGTATATGACCCCCAGGGGAGGCTCCTCTGGTGGCGATGTCTGGATGCAGGTTGTTGTATATGACCCCCGGAGCTGCTTTTGTAGTGGTGATGTCTGGGTGCAGGTGTGGCGCCCCTATGGCTAGGCACCACAGGGAGGTACTGCTCCCCAAACAGAAGGTGTAGTGCTTCCGTAGCTATGGATTTGAGGTTTCCTTATAGAGTCTGTCCTAAGCACCCATACACTAGCCCCCTTAGCATAGGGACCATATATTCAGAAGGTCCAGGGGGTGGAGCTTAGAGTAGAGCGGGAGACTTGAGTGACAGTAGAGCTAATTTTAGTCAGACAGTGCTGGGAAGGCAGCCAGAGAGGACGTGCCTGACAGAGGTCCTGACAGGAGGGCGCCTCTTAGAGAGAAGTGACCCGGGAACCGGTGGGGACGAACCAGGCCTGGTTGGAGCCAGCTGGGGAAGTCCAGGGTTGACATCGGCATACCGGAGCCGAGGCAACCAGCAGTCTATCCCGGGTTGCAAACCGGCAAGCTTTGGGACCAACAGAAGGGAGCCATAGCACCAAAGACTGCACCTCAACCTCAGTCCTAAATTGGGTCCAGGACATTTTAAGGAAAAGGGACCAAATTCCGGTGTCAGGAGGATTAGCTGGTTACCGTTCCTGTCCGTACCGGTAAGGAACCGAATGTACTTAACTGTAACAGATCCCTGGGCTGGCGTAGGAGCTCTGCAAAGTGGTTAAAGAGGGTAAAGAGGAACACAGACCCCGAAAGCCATGAAAAGGATTTCAGTCACCCGGTCCCCCTGCATACCGAGAAAGAGGGAGCCAGACACCGTAGTGAAAGGCCAAACAGCGGTGATCATAGAGGTTAACCAGTGGACCGCGCAGGAGGAGAGAGAGGACCAGAGAAAGTGAGGAGGCCAGTCGTGTTGCATACAGACAGGGTTTCAGCGACAGCAGTGAACCTGAGGAGGCCTTATACCCACTTGCTGTGGAGACTCACTGTGCACCTGGTCACCCAACAGTGCTCTGGACATCTTTACCTGTGCATACCATCAGTAAAAGGTAAAGGAGACTTCTTCAAAGTGCGTGCTTTATTCCTCTCCATCCCCAGCCTCCCTATAGACTGCTGTACTGCTTCTTACCCTGGCCACAAGTCCCACTCCAAGCTGCCCCTTTACTCCACGCTGCCCCGGAGGTCCAGCTCCACCTGTAGGAAGCTTTGCCATCTTTGCCGCAATACCATCGCCCTCCGGAGGACTGTGGCAGTGCTGGTGATCCCTCACCAGGTACTACAGGTGGCGTCACGTGACAATAACTCCTATCCCCTGTACATAACCCCTCTATTGAAGTGTCACCCAGGCCACGGGCTCAGGCGCTGCCACCCGTGACATCCCAGGTGAAGACCCCTCCGAGCCTGATACCCGAGTACCCCAGGACCTGGGGCTCGACACATGGGGCTTGCCACAAGTGTACCGCAAGTGCAGCTGTTAGGCAGCAAATACGGCAGATGTGGTTTTCTGTCCGGATCTGCCGGACCCGGACAAAAAAGCTAGTGTGAAAGGGGCCTAATAAAGCTTTTTTTTTTTTTTTAAAAGGTTCAAATAAAAACTAAAATTAGCAAGATGTCCACTGGGTGGCAGCAACAAATCAAGTATACACTGAGCACAGAGAAGATTAAAACTACATTTTGTGGAGGTTACAACAGTCACCAATCAGTAGGAAGTGTCCAGGCCTTTGCTTTGTACAGGCCTTTGCTTTAACAGCACATCTGTAGCCACAGGACATCACTAGTCTCTCACACTGCTCTGGAGGGATTGTGGTCCACTTTTCTTCCAGGCTCTTCCACAGTTCTGTGACTGTTGTGTGTTTCTCGGCCATAATTTTGTCACCAAGGATTTTCCAAAAGTTTTTATTGGGTTTAGATCAGGACTCTGGGCGGCCATTTCATTGTTTCAATGTTTAGTGTTTCAAGAAACTTCTTTACCCATTTTGCTTTGTGAGAGGAGGCATTGTCCTGCATGAAAATTACTGGCTGATTGAGTGCTGAACACAAGTAAGGAACCACGCGTTGTTGAAGAAGGTTCTGATACACACTTGTATTCACTCTGTCATGTAGCTGTATGACAGGTCCAACCCCTGCAGCAGAAAACATTCTCGAAACCATGACACTTCCTCCACCACCTTTCAATAACTTCTCTACAGACTTTGGGTTCAGTCTTTCCCCAGTTTGTCAATGAACATAATGTTTCCCATCAGACCCAAATAAATTAAACTTACTTTCATCACTAAAATGAACTGTGAACCACTTCTCTGTCCACACAACATGCTCCTCACCAAAGGTGAATCTAGTCTTTTGATTTTTTTCTGCTAATGAGAGGTTTGGTCATTGCAGAGTGGGCTTTCAGTCCAAATACTCTTAAACGTCATGACACTGTATGTTGAGACCGGTCCTTATTCTGTTCAGTGCTGAACTGGTGAGCTATTCCAGCTGCAGTGTTGAAACAATTACCCATGGAGATTCTCTACACTATCCTGTCCTCTTGCATTTGTTTGTCAAGGGCAAACAGCCTTCTTTTAGGACTTGAAAGAGTTTGTAATGTTATAAAGATGCAATAGTCTACAAATCACAGATTAGGAACTGCCAACTTATGTTGCTTTGATTGATAGGGTGACCCCTTTGGCCTTCATCTGGACAACCTGCTGCTGGAGGGTTACAGTCACTTTGGAATGGCACACCATTTTTGGAATGTTAGTTTGCCAGTTAAATACGGTTTGTCAGATAATTAAGGAAATTAGCACCAGGTGCCACATTAACACCAATAACTTGCAGATATATGAAAGTGTTGTCTAATTTTGTTCAGTGTTCTTTTTATTTATCTCATTTTAATTTGTATTCTGTGGTTTAGAATATATTCAATTTATGAAATAAGCTTAAAATACTGCTATTTTACTCATGTTAGGATATTTTTACATAGGACAACATAATGACCTTAGAAAATTGTATGTTGTTTTCTAATTTTGATTGCCAGTGCATGTGGCTTTGGACATTATATTTAGTACGGAGTATACACAAAATGTATAGTAGAGAAAATAGTAATGTTTTTAACAGTTTTGATAGAGGAGAACCTATAGTCATACATATACAGTATATGTGTCTGTAAAATAAATGTGATAATCAAATATGTCCTCTTCTTACATAATTGCAAAGTCCCGTCCGTCATCCACTTCCGGCGTCATGTTGCCCGGATATCATGTCCTGCAGCAGCTATATTTGCACACCCAATTGATGGGTGTGCAAATAAGGCACCTGCAGGCAGTAATGGTCCCTTGTGCACGATCGTCAGCAGTGCCGCAGCAGCCTGCACCCGAAGCCTCCCACAATCGCCAAGACACTTTGTCACCGCCGAGACCAGACACTCCATGTCGCCATTCCCGTACCTTATGACCACAAACAACGCCGCCTCAATTACTGCGCATGCACATACTCGGCGCACATGCCCAAGTACAGATGGTAAGGAAAGTCTCAGGGCTGGCTCAACAACCTTGAGGGTGCACAGAATTAATAGTCAATAATAGTAATAGGTGATCTGGCACACCAAAAAACGAAAGAATCCAAGGATACAGAGTGATTCGTATGTTTTATTTGTGAATCTTCAAACAAGTGTTGTTTTGCTTTTTTCAATATACATAAGTATTATATACAGACGTTTCGACCTTAGTCTTCTTCATTTGTCATACTGATTACAAGAGAAAAAAAGGAAACAATTTTATGTTTATACAGAGTAGAAAAAATATGTAATGTTGTATCATCACAAAAAAAATATCTAATTTTTCAAGTAAACCATGCAATTTATAGTAATACATACAAGGACATTGCAGTAACCTGAACAATCAGTGAAAAAATAATAATAATCACAGAGGAACATAATAACATCCAATTCAGTGGAGGGATATATAAGTAGTATTATTGGTGCAATACCTCATTATATTGATATTTGTTGCGTGATATTGCGGCAAAAGAGCACCACACACTTATCTAAAATAAAATAATAGTCAAATTAGTGACATGCAAGAGCATAGTTCTACATCGATCAAAGGACTATGATCACACGTTGTCATGCCTAGTCTATGGGGCTATAATGAGAGAAAATTTTTTGTACCCTTATCAAACAGAAACAAAAACTCAAACAACCAATATGAGTTTTTGTTTCTGTTTATTACAGTATATTCTTATAAGATATGACATATGGATTGATTTCTAAATCCTGTTGAGTGCACAGGTAATTCACATGAATTTTCATAACAGGAGTGTGTCCATATAAATATATTTGCCTAGATTTCCCTGTATGCTTGCTTTGATAAGGGTACAAAAAATTTTCTCTCATTATAGCCCCATAGACTAGGCATGACAACGTGTGATCATAGTCCTTTGATCGATGTAGAACTATGCTCTTGCATGTCACTAATTTGACTATTATTTTATTTTAGATAAGTGTGTGGTGCTCTTTTGCCGCAATATCACGCAACAAATATCAATATAATGAGGTATTGCACCAATAATACTACTTATATATCCCTCCACTGAATTGGATGTTATTATGTTCCTCTGTGATTATTATTATTTTTTCACTGATTGTTCAGGTTACTGCAATGTCCTTGTATGTATTACTATAAATTGCATGGTTTACTTGAAAAATTAGATATTTTTTTTGTGATGATACAACATTACATATTTTTTCTACTCTGTATAAACATAAAATTGTTTCCTTTTTTTCTCTTGTAATCAGTATGACAAATGAAGAAGACTAAGGTCGAAACGTCTGTATATAATACTTATGTATATTGAAAAAAGCAAAACAACACTTGTTTGAAGATTCACAAATAAAACATACGAATCACTCTGTATCCTTGGATTCTTTCGTTTTTTGGTGTGCCAGATCACCTATTACTATCAAGTACAGATGGTGGCAGACACAGTTACTGCACATACGCGCAAAGTGCACTCACCGCACAGTGGGAGGAGACAGACAGCACGGAGTGAGACAAAGCACAGGGGGGACGGAGAGCACAGAGGTGGACAGACAGCACAAGTGAAGAGACAGCACAGGGGGGAGAGATGGCACAAGGGAAGAAACATCAAAGGGGGGAGAGGCAGCACAGGGGAAAGAGAGACAGCACAAGGGGAGAGACAACACAGGGGGAGGGAAAATGTGGCGCCCTGCTCCCACAGGTAACCACAAGCTTCCCTAGTGCACGACTGGATTTCCACAGAGGGCACCACCTACAAACAACACCTTCCACCCCAGCACAGTAGGGGGAGCCCAACTCGCTGACCTTAGGCGAGATCCCCTATAAATACTAGTGCTGGGGAAGGAGTGTGCAGACGCTAAGAGAGCTGTGAAGACATCCTGGTGCTTGGTGCCATGCTAGGCCTGAGCCAGTGACCCGGAGTATCCCTTCTGCCATCCAGCCAGGCCCAGGAGTGGGATCGGAAGGTGAGGAGTGCAGAGAACAGTGGGAGTAGAGGAGCCCGTGGAGGTTCGCTCAAGTAAACACCGGACTTCGGGGGTCCGCAACTGCAGTAGTGCTTCAAGCCAGCAGAAAACCCCGACACACCATGGAGACTTCAGTCACCCAGTCCCCCTGCATACTCAACATTAAGGGAGCCAGACACGACACCGTAGTGAGGAGAGCGACGGTGATCATCGAGGGTAACCCGCAGACCGCGCAGGAGGAGAGAGAGAAGTGAGGAGGCCAGCCAGGTTATACAAGGGCAGGGCTTCAACTACAGGAAGAGAGAACTTAAGGAGGCCTGAAACCCACTCTCTGTGGAAGTTCAACTGTGCTTCTGGTCAATGCTCTGGACGTATTACCTGCAGTTTCACCAGTAAAAGGTAAAGAAATACTCTGAGGTACGTGTGCGTTATTCCTCCCTGTTCTCGTGCTCCGTAGAGACTGTTTCACTATCCATTACCTTGGCCCAAGCCCCACTCCGAATTGCCCACTCAATGCTGCCCCGGAGGCCCAGCTTCACCTGTAGGAAGCTATACCACCCTTGCCGCAATTCCAACGCCCTTCGGACGACTGTGACGGCGTTGATGATACCTCACGAACCATCCTAACAAAAACTGTATTTTAGAAATCACGGACCCCCAGAGCCAGAGACTCGGGTGAAGCCACACTTGATAGCGTTCCCCTGACACCATGCCCGAGCTCTGAGTACCCCGGCCTGGGCGGGTCATACGACTTTCTTCTGGCATCACGAACAGGATCCTGTGCCCGGTACAACCGGGTACTGTGTGCCGTGATTTGAACTGTGTTGTCACAAATATAAAGGAAGAACAGCGCCTCACCAGCTGGTATATATCAAAGCTTCATTTATTCCGTCCACATGACAGCACGACGTTTCGGTCGCATTGACCTTTATCAAGTGCATCCATATCTTTCTATTATTGAACTGTGTTGTGTGACTGTCGAACTAAGCCTCCATTACCTCCAAGAAAGAGGGCATGTTGGCCTGTAGAGCGCGAAACCAAGACCCGCCCCTCGCTCTGCCGAGTTCATCCAAAGCGCCGTGGCCTAGTTCGGAAACTCCCCGACTGATTAACTGTTTAACAGCTGGCTGTAATTCACTAGGGGGGCTCCAACACGTCCGCCTTGTCCAGCGACAACGATAGTACTTTCGCTGACCCAGTGAATTACTCCAAAGCGACCATGGCTGCATCCAGTAGCACCGCCAGCACACCAGGTGCTGTGGCCCCGATCATGCCAATCTTGCTCCCATACATCCTGGATGCCAATGGTTGCCCCAGTATGATGTCACCCCGATACGTTAGCGGTCTTTAGTAGAAAAATCACTAGTGTCCTGGACATG
>JARQOC010002600.1:0-23455 GCA_033576535.1 Allobates femoralis | reverse complement strand
GTGGGAATCATCCAGAAGTTACCTCAGGGGAAATGGTGTATCAGTGTCCGCGCTGCTGAAATCCCAAGAAAACGATCTGGAAACCATATGTAGGTTGCATCAATCATCCATTTATTCCTTTCCTACGCGTTTCAACACTGTCCTAGTGTCTTCCTCAGGGATATTACATGTCAGCTCTTAACAAGGTTTATATAGCCCCTGTACATGGCATTTAGGGGTGTGTTAGCACATGCTGATGATGTCAAAATCGTCATTAAAGTGGGCGGAGCCCAATTCGATGATGTCAAAATCGTCATCAAAGTGGGAGGAGCCTAATTTTTGGCTCCAAAACAGTAAAAACAAGTTTCTGTGGAGCATTTTACATCGTACAATGATATACAAGTTGATAAAAATCTGACTAAACAAATGGTATAAAAAACGTTCTGAAATTTGCTGCGGAAAAGTAAATAAAACCTTCAGTAGTAAAAACAGGAAAAAATATACATTCCAATATGCCTCTGGGTGTATTAGAACTCTTGGTCATTTGGATGAAAAACATCCTCACTATTGGGTTGTGCCACCAGGGCAATTCATTAGCAAGATGTGCTAAAAAGTTTGGTATTATCCTGTGAAGGTAGAATAGGGAAAAATATATGGACAATATTATCTATATCTATGTAATTAAAAAAACAAGTTTATTATAAAATTATTTTAAAAAAATATAAAAATATATAAAAAATATAAAAAAATATAAATATATGAAAATGTATAAAATGATGAGGGATAAGAATATTTAAAAACTTAATATTCATCATATAAATATATATATATATATCTGAGAGGGATTTTGCTTAAAAGGTTTCAAATTATAGGAACTACTTATTATTTATGTGAGGGGATCTTATAAAGATAAAATCAAATGTTAAAAATTTGTATAAACTAGTTTAAAATACTCATATTCATGGTTCAAGTGTTGCGCACCACTTAAGGAGCCGCTCTCATATCTAAAACCTTGCCAGTTCTAATCCTCCAAGAGGCATTTACATATAAAGCAAAACTCTTCCATCATAAAGTATAATTTATGTTGTAAAATTTCATTAGCAGGTGTATTAACAATTTGCGTCACAAGATGGCGCTCACATTACACCATAGAATAATTCTGGATGCAGTTTCCATAGCAATAGGGTATCAAAGTAGTTCAAATGTTCGCCTCCGGGGGCGACCAAAATACACGTTCCTATGTGTTTGAATTTCTGTGCAGTGCAATTGTTCGCCTCTAGGGGCGATCAAAATACATGTTTCTATATACTCTGTTAGCTCATAGTAGTGATAGAATAGTGGTTCCAAGATGTGTTGGGTTAAATATTTGTGTTCAGAAAGAAAAAATAATAAATAAATACTAATATATAATAATAATAACTAAATTGGGGGTGAAAAAGTGATATAGTATTTTATATAAAATATTTCCACAAATATATAGTGACCTTCTTATTATAAATAAATAAATAAAATAAATAAATAGAAGTTCCGTGAGTGTCTGAGTATCAGAATGTATATAATCTGTGAATCTATTTAACAGTGGTTATCATATGAGCTCAGAGATGATGTTCAGACCCTTGGGTTTTAATGTATCTAGTCGGTACATCCAGAATTTTTCACGTTTTTTCAGGACCTCAAATCTGTTGTTTGTATTGGCAGGTATGTGGTCAATTGGTGTAATTTCTAAACATGTGGGGTCCCTATTGTGGTGCGTACTGAAGTGGTTTGATACCCCATGGAATTTAAAACCATTTTTAATGTTGGCTCGATGTTTATTGAGTCGCTCATGTAGCAATCTTATAGTTCTGCCCACATATTGGAGGTGACATGGACATTCTAGGAGGTAAATAATGTACCCAGTTGTACAATCCATATTATGCTTAATTGGATAGGATTTTTGTGTGGTAGAGGATGTGATATTTGATCTCTGTTGAATATTCCTGCAGCACAGACATTTCTTTCTGTTGCACCTTTTTGTCATGATGGTGGTTGGCTCACTTTTTTTGGTGGTGAATCTCTCTCTCAGACGGCTGGGAGCTACCATGTTTTTAATATTGGGGGCTCTCCTATATGTAATACCGGGTGTGTTAGGGATGATGGACCTTAAGATGGGATCTTTTTTTAGTAAATGCCAATGTGTGGTGAGGCATTTTCTGATGTTTTTATGGTATTTGTTATACGTTGTGATAAAATTCAGGGAAAAATCTTTATCCGTCTGCTGTTTTTTCTTTGGTTGTAGGAGAATATTTTGGGGTACTCTGCTGCTCCCTTTTTGTGCTTTATTTATTAGTTTGCTAGGGTAACCCCTGACTTTAAATTTTCTTTCCAAGATCTCAGATTGTTCCCTGTAATCTTCATTTGTTGTACAATTCTTTTTTATTCTCAAGAATTGATTAGAAGGAATGTTCCGGAGCCATTTGGTATAATGACCACTGGCGAAGTTTATATACGAATTTCTGTCCGTTGACTTGAAATATGTTTTAGTGCATATTTCAGAGTCTTGGATAAAGATTGTTAGGTCCAAAAAGTTTATAGTTGTTCTATGCACAGTGGGTTCAAATTCAAGGCCCCAATTGTTGGTCATGATTTCATTCAAAAAACCTTGTAAATCTCCCTTCTCGCTATCCCATATGAAGAATATATCATCTATAAAACGTTTATATACCACTAGATCATCATCATTACTCTTATTAATATAGAGTCTTTCAAACATACCCATGAATAGGTTTGCGTATGAACACGCTGTTTTAGACCCCATGGCTGTTCCATAGGTCTGATGATACATGTCACCTTCAAAAGTGAAAAAATTATTATTGAGTATAAATTTTAGTCCATCCAGTACAAAATCAATGGTTGCATCCCTCATTTCTAGGTCTTCCTTCAAATAAAATTCTGCACACATGATTCTTGTCTCATGCCTGATGTTGGTGTACAAGGAAGTGACATCCATAGTGACCAAGATAAAGGAATCCTTCCATTTGATATCTTTCAAGGTTTTTATCAGTTCTGTCGAGTCTTTTAGGAAACTGGGTAGATTTATCACATATTTTTGAAGCTTTTTATCTATATACATTGATAAATTACTAGTCAATGAATTAATACCCGAGATGATAGGCCTACCAGGAGGGTTATTGAGCCTCTTATGTATTTTGGGGAGATGGTACATGAATGGTGTGGCTGGTTGGTTTTTTATAAGGAATTTTTTGAGAGATGTATCAATGATATTTTGTTTATGGGCCATATTTATTTTCTGATTATATATTTTCGTGAGAGCTGGATAGGGATCTTTTTTGATCTTTCTATAGTATTTGTCATCAGACAAAAGTCTTAGTGCTTCAGCTTTATACTCTGTAAAATCTTGGATTACAATGCCTCCCCCTTTGTCAGCAGCCCGTATGACAAAGGGGCAGGCTGCTGACAAAGGGGGAGGCATTGTAATCCAAGATTTTACAGAGTATAAAGCTGAAGCACTAAGACTTTTGTCTGATGACAAATACTATAGAAAGATCAAAAAAGATCCCTATCCAGCTCTCACGAAAATATATAATCAGAAAATAAATATGGCCCATAAACAAAATATCATTGATACATCTCTCAAAAAATTCCTTATAAAAAACCAACCAGCCACACCATTCATGTACCATCTCCCCAAAATACATAAGAGGCTCAATAACCCTCCTGGTAGGCCTATCATCTCGGGTATTAATTCATTGACTAGTAATTTATCAATGTATATAGATAAAAAGCTTCAAAAATATGTGATAAATCCAGTTTCCTAAAAGACTCGACAGAACTGATAAAAACCTTGAAAGATATCAAATGGAAAGATTCCTTTATCTTGGTCACTATGGATGTCACTTCCTTGTACACCAACATCAGGCATGAGACAGGAATTATGTGTGCAGAATTTTATTTGAAGGAAGACCTAGAAATGAGGGATGCAACCATTGATTTTGTACTGGATGGACTAAAATTTATACTCAATAATAATTTTTTCACTTTTGAAGGTGACATGTATCATCAGACCTATGGAACAGCCATGGGGTCTAAAACAGCGTGTTCATACGCAAACCTATTCATGGGTATGTTTGAAAGACTCTATATTAATAAGAGTAATGATGATGGTCTAGTGGTATATAAACGTTTTATAGATGATATATTCTTCATATGGGATACCGAGAAGGGAGATTTACAAGGTTTTTTGAATGAAATCATGACCAACAATTGGGGCCTTGAATTTGAACCCACTGTGCATAGAACAACTATAAACTTTTTGGACCTAACAATCTTTATCCAAGACTCTGAAATATGCACTAAAACATATTTCAAGTCAACGGACAGAAATTCGTATATAAACTTCGCCAGTGGTCATTATACCAAATGGCTCCGGAACATTCCTTCTAATCAATTCTTGAGAATAAAAAAGAATTGTACAACAAATGAAGATTACAGGGAACAATCTGAGATCTTGGAAAGAAAATTTAAAGTCAGGGGTTACCCTAGCAAACTAATAAATAAAGCACAAAAAGGGAGCAGCAGAGTACCCCAAAATATTCTCCTACAACCAAAGAAAAAACAGCAGACGGATAAAGATTTTTCCCTGAATTTTATCACAACGTATAACAAATACCATAAAAACATCAGAAAATGCCTCACCACACATTGGCATTTACTAAAAAAAGATCCCATCTTAAGGTCCATCATCCCTAACACACCCGGTATTACATATAGGAGAGCCCCCAATATTAAAAACATGGTAGCTCCCAGCCGTCTGAGAGAGAGATTCACCACCAAAAAAAGTGAGCCAACCACCATCATGACAAAAAAGTGCAACAGAAAGAAATGTCTGTGCTGCAGGAATATTCAACAGAGATCAAATATCACATCCTCTACCACACAAAAATCCTATCCAATTAAGCATAATATGGATTGTACAACTGGGTACATTATTTACCTCCTAGAATGTCCATGTCACCTCCAATATGTGGGCAGAACTATAAGATCGCTACATGAGCGACTCAATAAACATCGAGCCAACATTAAAAATGGTTTTAAAAATGGGGCGTGGCTAAGCTGGAGCTGTGAGCGGTCGCGGGACTGAACCTCTCCCGCCGCGATCCTACTCTGGGCTGAGACCGCCGCGGCCACCGGGCATATTACACACCGGAGTGTGCTCCGGAACATCCCTGGACCCCGGGGATACATTTTGAGCCGCTGACCGAGCCGCTATGACCCGCCGGAGGCAGAAAGATGCGGGGGCCGCCGGAGGCTGCACTGCCCAAGATGGCGCCGAGGCTGCAGAGGAGGCGGAGAGGCAGAATGCAGCATGTGCACGGAGGATGGCGGCAGTGGAGAAACTGCACAGGTTTGCAAGGGGTGCTTCACAGGCTACCTCGGAGCAAGAGGAGCACTATAACAGGGCTGAGGATTCAGACCAGGAGCAGGGGATGGAGGACGTGGAGCAGGGTCCCCAGATGCAGGTGGCTGGAGTTGATTGTGACAATCTACAGGAGGGGGCCGGAGTGGAGGATATGCCTGAACCCACTCTGAGAGACATTTTTGCAGCAGTGACCTCTTGTGATCTTAAACTGTCTAAATTGACACAGCAAGCTGCAGGCATGCAGTCTGAGATAACTAATCTTAAAGTGGATATGAAGAAAGCTGATGTCAGGACAGGGGAGGTTGAAGAGAGGGTCAGTACACTGGAGGATGTTATAGACAAGATAACTAAAAGCCAAAAGAGATGTGAAACCCGGCTGAGAGAAGTAGAGCTAAAGAATGACGATCTTGAAAACCGCTCCAGGCGGAATAATATTAAAATTGTGGGGATCCCTGAGAAGGCTGAAGGTCCTAGACCATCTGAATTTGTAGAGACATGGCTGCTCCAGAAATTTGGCGCAGATGCCTTTTCTGGAGTGTTTGCTGTTGAAAGGGCCCATAGGATCCCATTGAGGCCACTTCCCCCTGGGGCGTCCCCTCGTCCCATCCTTGCAAGAATTTTAAACTACAGGGATAGAGACGCCATTTTAAGGAAGGCGAGGATGGCTGAAAACCTGACATTTGATGGACAGAATGTGTCAATATATGCTGACTATTCCCCAACAGTCCAGAGAATGAGGATGAAATTCGGGGAAATCAAGAGGAAACTAAGAGATCTGCATATTGAATATTCTATGTTGTATCCGGCCAAGCTGCGTGTGGTGGCGCTGGAAAAAGTGCATTTCTTTCCTACCCCGGAGGAGGCAACGGACTGGCTGGAACGTAATAACAGGAGCCTGCGAGACCAGCAGGTTTCAGGGAAGGGCTGATTTTGTTGGCCCTGAGGAGATGGTTATGCCCTGTGTTTCTTTTGGAACCTTCGCAGAATACGGGATGGTACTAGAAATGTAACTGTCCTTTTTCATGGTTGGATTCTTGTTTTCCATTTTTCTATTTTTACATTTTTCTATTTTTCTAAATTTATTTGGTCCCTTTATTCTGTATTTCCATATTGTGGAGGGACTGTCATGCTACTAATGTTGGGGACTCCTGAGTGATGGGGGCTGCGGTGGGGTTTATAAAGCCTAATGTTCATTAACTGCCTAACTAAATGATTACCGAAGGCGGGAGAGGTTCGGGGTGATGGGAGGGGAGAGTACACGTTTGGTGCTGGTAAGTGGAGTGGTGCTGAAGCTCAGCTTGACACTGTTACCCACTCCCAGTTGGGAAGAAACTACTCTATGGGAGGGTTGGAGGAGCGAGAGGTGGGCTTGAAGGGGGGTTGGATGGGGGGGAGGGGTGGGAGACGGGGAAGGGATTTGGGAGGGAACCGTAGATGGCTGTCTATTAATATTCATTGGAGGCTCTTTGGTAGGACTGTTGTTAGCTGGATAATATGGCGAATGAAATAAGATTACTGTGCTGGAATATACGGGGGCTGGCTGATAGGAACAAGAGGGCAACAGTGCTGCGACACGCTCTTTCCTTCCGGCCTGCCATCATATGCTTGCTAGAGACCCATTTGACTAATGAGAAGAAACACAGCCTGGCCAGAAGATGGCAAAGTCATGCGTACCACGCTGTGTACTCCAGTTATGCGAGGGGGGTCTCGGTCCTGGTCCATGCCTCGGTGCCATATGAGGAGATTGAAGTGCGTCTAGATAAGGAAGGTCGGTATGTCCTGGTGGTGTGTCGTGTGTATGGATGTATGTTTTGTTTAGTGGCGGTATATTTTCCACCTCCTTTTTCGGAGGTCATGCTAAATGAGATTATGGACCACACCAGGCACAGGGTGGGAGTACCCTTATTACTTATGGGAGACTTTAACACGGTAGTGGAACAGGGCTTGGACCGAGAGGGAAGAGGTCAGAGGACTGTTGGAAGGGATGGGTTGACGCCATTTGCAAGCTACATCAGGGAACTAGGAATAATTGACTTGTGGAGGGCGAGAAATGAGGGGTGCCGTTGCTACTCGTGTTTCTCCTCTTCACACGGTTCAATGTCCAGAATCGACATGGCTCTGGGTAATCGTCACCTGGATAATATGATTATTAAAGTAGACTATCTGCCGAGGGTGGTGTCGGACCACAAGCCAATTATGGTAACTCTTGGAGCTGGGATGGGGAGGGGGGGACGCAGGGGGGAGTGGAAGGTTCACCCTTCGTGGTTGCGGACACTGGATATGCCAAAAATTGGTAGAGAACTTGAAGGTTTTTTCTTGGATAATGAGGGTAGTGCCCCCAGGGGAGTGGTGTGGGATACTATGAAAGCGTTCCTGAGAGGATTGTTTATTAGGGAGATCTCTAGGTGTAAAACCGAAACTAGAGCTGAAGAACAGAGGGCGATGGATGCACTGAGACTGGCAGAGGCTACTGCCATTGACAGACCGTCGGTGGAGGCGCAGACCCACCTCAGAGAGACCCAAAAAGTTGTAGATGATCTATATATCAGGGCAACGGAGAGGAGGCAAGAGTTCTACAAGGCATCCTTTTTTGAAGATGGGGAGAAGATAGGACACCTCTTGTCTGTGGTGGCGGCGGCTCAGCGGGAATCTTCTTATGTATACACTGTTAAGAATACTGATGGTGGGGTAGTTGATGACACGGAGGGCATACTAAATGTCTTTAAATGCTTTTATGAAAAATTGTATTCCTCCGGTCTAACAATCCCGTGTGAAGAGCTGGCTAATTATGTTGAAGGAGCTGGGTTACCACGGATAGGAGAGGAATGTGGTGAAAGGCTGGGGGCACCATTGACGATAGAAGAACTAGAGGAAGCATTGGCCTCAATGACGAATGACAGGGCCCCTGGTGCGGACGGCCTCCCGGCTGAGGTGTATAAACAACTTAAAGATATTCTGTTGCCCAGACTGCTGATAGTTTTTCAGGAGGCTTTGCTGACGGGTGGTCTGCCGGAATCTATGAGGGAGGCGGTTGTAGTGGTCATACCTAAAGAAGGCAAGGATAGGAGCAAACCAGAGTCGTATAGGCCCATTTCATTACTGTCTGTAGACGTGAAGCTACTGGCCAAGATCCTGGCACGGAGGCTGGGAGAGGTGATCGCAGATGTGATACATCCAGACCAATCTGGTTTTATGCCTCATAAGTCCACGGCCATCAACCTGCGGCGCCTCTTCTTGAACATCCAGCTTCCTGCGGATAATGGAGGGAGTAGAGTGGTGGTTTCCCTCGACGCCCACAAGGCCTTTGACAGTGTGGAATGGGACTACTTGTGGTTGGTATTGGAGAGGATGGGGTTCCACCAGAGGTTTATCTCGTGGGTGAAGATACTATACCGAGATCCTGTGGCTAGTGTGAGGGTTAACGGTTGGCGGTCGGGAAGGTTTCATTTGTTCAGGGGCACTCGCCAGGGATGCCCGCTGTCACCCCTGCTTTTTGCTATAGCCATAGAACCCTTAGCTGCGTACATCAGGCAGACGGCTGGGGTACAGGGGTTTAGATTTGGTTCGGTTGAAGAGAAAGTGGCCTTATATGCAGACGATGTATTGCTATTCCTGCGAGACTCGGGGGATTCTCTTGCCCAGGCGATAGAAGTGGTAAAGAAATTTGGTGTCATGTCGGGCCTTAAGATCAATTGGGGAAAATCTAGTATCATGAAAGTGGATGAAGATGGAGTGGTGGGGTTGGCAGACGGGGGTGTGCTGATCTGCAATTAGTAGATAAGTTTAAATACCTGGGGATCCAGATCTCCCTGCCTGTCCTAGATTACATTAAGTGGAATATTCTGCCCTTGATAGAGTCCCTGAAAGATAAGATACGGGCCTGGTGTGGTCTGCGCCTCTCGGTGGTAGGTAGAATTAATTTGGCAAAGATGGTTTCATGCCAAAACTCCTTTATGTGCTCCATAACTCGCCTGTCTGGATACAGAGGGGACTGTTCCAGAAATTGAGGTCATTATTGCGGAAACTGGCATGGGGTACGGGTCAGCCAAGACTAAAGTTGGAAACATTACAGAGGCCTAAGGATGAAGGGGGGCTGGCTATGCCAGATCCATGGATCTATTTTCTGGCTGCACAGAGTCAACATTTTAGGGGCTGGGCAGAATTTGGTACGGGTTCTTCTACTCAATTGATCCTTGAACACTTTATTCATCAGAGGCCACTGGTGGGGGGGTTGGAGGCTGGAAGCTTCGGTAGATCTGGGGGGCGGTTTCCCACTCTGTGCCTGGTTCACAAGGTTTGGAGCAAGGTTAGGGTGGTGAGAGGGATTACAGGTGTCTTGAGATATACCCCTCTATGGTTGAATGCAAATCTGGGTGAATTTTACAAACTGGGGGAGCAGAAGGTGTGGATGCGCAGGGGCATAATTTGGGTGACTCAGATTCTATCAGGAAGCAGATTGAGAACATTTGAAGACCTCAGTACTGAATTTCATCTGAAGGAATCTGACAAATTTTTATATTATAGAGTCCGACATGCCTTCAGGCAGCAGGCTAAACTGACTGATCTCCGGTTGCAGGTTGATGTGGTATTAGATAACATGTGTATGGCGGGCGTCACAAAAGGGGTCATATCCACACTCTATAGAGACCTTATGCACACGGTTCTGCTGCGACATCCCATTAAGGCACGAGACAAGTGGGAGGAGGACCTAGGGGAGATAGAGAATGAAGTCTGGGAATCAATTTTGGAATACGGGCCCAAATTGTCACTGAGCGAACCGGGAAGACTGTCGCAGTTGTACCTGGTCCATAGATCATACAGAACACCTGCTTTCTTGTTTAAAATTGGAGTACGAGGATCATCAGAGTGCCCGAGATGTCATAGTGAGAACGCTGGACTAATGCATATGATGTGGAACTGCCCCAGTTTGCAAGCGTTTTGGTTGACAGTGTTGACCCTGATAGAGGGCAGGTATGAATGCGTGATACCCAGAGAACCCCTTGTATGTGTGTTGGGCTACGTAGAGCTTATTAAGGTTCTGAATGTACGTAAAGTGGCGGTGGCTAGACTGCTGTTCATCGCCCGTAAGCTGATAGCAAGGCATTGGATCAGGGCCGAGCCGCCCTCAAGGACGGAATATGTTAGGGGGGTGGAGTATATTATTAAACTGGAGGAGAAGATATACAGGAGACGGAGTGTGGGGAAACTGTTTGATCAACTGTGGGAACCCTGGCTGAGTCGGTGAGGGGGAAAGGCAAGGAAGACGGGATGGGAAGTTTTAATGGTCAGTAGAGTGGTATATTCCTTACATCTATGAGTAACGGCCGTATGTATTGTAATGTTATTGATGAATACCGTTGACTTAAATAATCACATAAGAAATTAACAGTTATCTGCGGAACCTGAAGGGAAGGGAGGGTATGTGGGAGGGTGGGGGAGGGAAAGGGGGGGATTGGATTGGGGAATATTAATATGTAAACTTTGATGCATATATGTGGATTTTTGTAATGTTTAACTTCATTCAATAATAAAAAATATCTGATTTAAAAAAAAAAAAATGGTTTTAAATTCCATGGGGTATCAAACCACTTCAGTACGCACCACAATAGGGACCCCACATGTTTAGAAATTACACCAATTGACCACATACCTGCCAATACAAACAACAGATTTGAGGTCCTGAAAAAACGTGAAAAATTCTGGATGTACCGACTAGATACATTAAAACCCAAGGGTCTGAACATCATCTCTGAGCTCATATGATAACCACTGTTAAATAGATTCACAGATTATATACATTCTGATACTCAGACACTCACGGAACTTCTATTTATTTATTTTATTTATTTATTTATAATAAGAAGGTCACTATATATTTGTGGAAATATTTTATATAAAATACTATATCACTTTTTCACCCCCAATTTAGTTATTATTATTATATATTAGTATTTATTTATTATTTTTTCTTTCTGAACACAAATATTTAACCCAACACATCTTGGAACCACTATTCTATCACTACTATGAGCTAACAGAGTATATAGAAACATGTATTTTGATCGCCCCTAGAGGCGAACAATTGCACTGCACAGAAATTCAAACACATAGGAACGTGTATTTTGGTCGCCCCCGGAGGCGAACATTTGAACTACTTTGATACCCTATTGCTATGGAAACTGCATCCAGAATTATTCTATGGTGTAATGTGAGCGCCATCTTGTGACGCAAATTGTTAATACACCTGCTAATGAAATTTTACAACATAAATTATACTTTATGATGGAAGAGTTTTGCTTTATATGTAAATGCCTCTTGGAGGATTAGAACTGGCAAGGTTTTAGATATGAGAGCGGCTCCTTAAGTGGTGCGCAACACTTGAACCATGAATATGAGTATTTTAAACTAGTTTATACAAATTTTTAACATTTGATTTTATCTTTATAAGATCCCCTCACATAAATAATAAGTAGTTCCTATAATTTGAAACCTTTTAAGCAAAATCCCTCTCAGATATATATATATATATATTTATATGATGAATATTAAGTTTTTAAATATTCTTATCCCTCATCATTTTATACATTTTCATATATTTATATTTTTTTATATTTTTTTATATATTTTTATATTTTTTTTAAATAATTTTATAATAAACTTGTTTTTTAATTACATAGATATAGATAATATTGTCCATATATTTTTCCCTATTCTACCTTCACAGGATAATACCAAACTTCTTAGCACATCTTGCTAATGAATTGCCCTGGTGGCTCAACCCAATAGTGAGGATGTTTTTCATCCAAATGACCAAGAGTTCTAATACACCCAGAGGCATATTGGAATGTATATTTTTTCCTGTTTTTACTACTGAAGGTTTTATTTACTTTTCCGCAGCAAATTTCAGAACGTTTTTTATACCATTTGTTTAGTCAGATTTTTATCAACTTGTATATCATTGTACGATGTAAAATGCTCCACAGAAACTTGTTTTTACTGTTTTGGAGCCAAAAATTAGGCTCCTCCCACTTTGATGACGATTTTGACATCATCGAATTGGGCTCCGCCCACTTTAATGACGATTTTGACATCATCAGCATGTGCTAACACACCCCTAAATGCCATGTACAGGGGCTATATAAACCTTGTTAAGAGCTGACATGTAATATCCCTGAGGAAGACACTAGGACAGTGTTGAAACGCGTAGGAAAGGAATAAATGGATGATTGATGCAACCTACATATGGTTTCCAGATCGTTTTCTTGGAATTTCAGCAGCGCGGACACTGATACACCATTTCCCCTGAGGTAACTACTTGGAGTATTTAGTACAATGGAGGTCTGTCTGTAGGACTGGCAAGCTCACTGGGACCAGGAATTGGTTCTTCCTTTTCAGGCTCGAATTCCAGTTCTTCAGGTCTTGGAACTTCTGGTTGTACGGGTTCTGGTGTTTGTTCAACCATTGGAGGGAAAGTAATCTTTGGGACTACAACTGCTCCATAGTAATTTGGCCATGTTTTGGGGAAATCTCCTAGAACGGTATGGAATACTTCACCTTCTTCTTTGACAGGTTGGACCTGTACGGGTAAGGTTACTTCCGGTGTCTTCAGGGTTTCAGGACACGGTTTGAGATGGTCTCTGGACACAACTGCTGAAGTTCTTTCTTCATCTTTGCTTATTAGACACATTTTAGCATTGTCTAAGTTGGATGGTAAGACTGTGTATGGGGTGGTTTCCCACTGATTATCCAATTTGTTGGTGCGTCTCTTTCTCTTGAGAACTTGCTCACCAGGTTGTAACGGAGTTGCTTGAGCACGTTGGTTAAAGGTTCTCTCTTGTCTTGCTCTAGCTTGCTGAATATTTTTCTCTATGCACTCTTGTACTAGGCGATACAGTTGTTGACGTAGGGTATCCCAATTGGATTCTTCCACTTCTGCGTCTGGCTTTAGAATCCCCATATCTAAATCAATTGGCAGCTTACCGGGTCTTGCTCGCATAAGGTAGGCTGGGGTGCAGTTTGTAGAACTCACCGGAGCATGGTTGTATAGGTCTACAAAATCGGGTAATTTCTCTGGCCATTGATTTCTTTCTGACTCTGGTAATGTTTTTAATAGGTAAATTACACTATGGTTCATCTTCTCGCATAAGCCATTGGTTTGGGGATGCTACGCTGTCGTGCGGATCTTCTTACAGCCGTACATGTTACAGAACTCCTGGAAAACCTCTGATTCAAAAGCTGGGCCTTGATCTGCAAGGACTTGTTCCAGGTAGCCATGAGGTATACAGAAATGCGTCTGAAATGCTCTTACAGCCGTCTTCGCTGTCAGGTCCTTGACAGGTACCACCACTAAGAAGCGAGAGTAATGGTCCACGATGGTTAAGGCATAGACATAGCCTGACCGGCTTGGTGACAACTTGACGTGATCTAACGCAACTAACTCAAGTGTTTGCTTTGGTTACTATGGACTGGAGTGGGGCTCTCTGTTGATCTTTTCTTCTGAGGTTGCACGGGCCACATTTTCTACACCAATCCTCGATTGATTTCCTCATGCCAACGCAGTAGAATCTCTCTCTTAAGAGCACTTCCAATTTCTTCCATCTAGGGATGAGCGAGTCTACTCGTTTCTATTCGTTACTTGGCGAATAGTACGGTACTCGCTCTACTCGTTACTCTGCGAGTATCCTAGCGATTACTCGCACAGTAACGAGTACAATGTAAATTAAGGGAAATGTAATTCATCTGCTGCTGGACCCTATAAGGTCTGGCAGCAGAGGAAAAACCTGCAATTTCCCATTTCATTGTTAAAAAGCCAGCGGAGCGGAGGATCCTGCTGTCAGCAGTGGCTGACTGTCACTATTGTGCGAGGGGGGGGGTGTCGATTCACTCACCGTCCTCCGCGGCCGCCGTCTTCTGTGTCCTTGCTGCTTTGCGACAGCAGCCGCACAGAACGGCGGCAGCCGCAGAGCACGGCCGCTGTCTCAGCATTAAGTAAAAACCGGATTCTCCCAGATTGCCCCGGTCCGGTGCAATCCGGGACCATAGAGCCCCATGATATGGGGCGCCGGATTGCACCTGCCGGGTACAATCTGGGAGAATCCGGTTTTCAAACCCGGATTCTCCCAGATTGTACCGGTCCAGTGCAATCCGACGTCCCATAACATGGGGCTCTATGGTCCCGGATTGTACTGGACCGGGGCAATCCGGTTTTCAATCCGGTTTTCTATTTTTGACCTTCCCGCCTGGATTTTCAAATGAACATTTTTTATTTATTTTTTTATCTTTTGGGAATATAATTTTTTGATATCAAGTGGATCATAATTAATAAGAAATAAAAATAATACTATGATATTTGGACCTTGACTTCGAAACACAAAAATAAAAAGAAAAAGAAAAGAAAAAGAAAACAAAGATAAAGATTAATAATGGAACAAAAGGGAACTAATAATGTTTAAAATGCAATTGTTTTTTTTAATTATACCCTTATATGTATATGTGTATTCTATTGTTCTCTTTTTTATCTTGGGAGGAACTGGTTACCACTAATGAGACTGGATACTGAAGAGTCAGACGTGTGATCAATATGATTAATTAGGAGGGATATCACACACTATATAACCTCCAAATTTTATGTAATACTTCATATACCTGAGGAAGGCTATTTTATGACATTTATAGCCGAAACGCGTTGTTTTAATTATGCTTTTATGACTTTTATGACTGTTTACTACTGTGAAGCCATTTGAACTAAATCTCCAAGAAGGAAAAAGGAGTCAGTGTCCTTATCATAAGGTAAATCTCCTTGGGAGCACTCAATCATCTGGATACCTTGATTACTTTCTTCATTCCACGGGCTCATAGCTGGGAGTTCCGCTCTCTGGAGGATAGCAGCAGCATACCAAGGAGACAAAGACCCCTGTAAGACCCCCAGTGGGTCGATATGCGAAGAAACAAGACACAATAAAGGTGAGTTCTCTTGCCCAGTGTACTTCTGAGAAATATTGTACTTTTACATTTAGATCTGCGCCTGTTTTCTCGCTCCCCACCCTTCTCTGACCTACAGCCTCGAGGTCTATTGTGTGCAATTTTCCACAGGACAAAGAAAGGCAGCAAGGCAGCGATGTCCATAGAAGACAGGATGTTCTTGGACATCATGGATCGAGAGATTGCCTTGTCCTTGACTAGCAGTTGGGTCGTACCGCTACCATTCCGGCCACAGTGAAGACGCCTACTCAACAGGGAACTGGTCTACAGTCGATTCATCTCCCTCAGATACAAGCTTCAGAAATTGCCTGAGACAAAAGGAACATTTCTTTACCTTCATGGGGAAGATATTCCAGAACAACCACGCAGAGATTGCACCTGCACTTCGAAACTCAGAGGAGTGTTGGTACTTACCCATCTTCGGAGTGTATCATCCTAAGAAGCCAGGTCACAGTGGTATTCGACTCAAGTGCCAAATGTGAAGACATCTCGTCTAATGATGTCCTACTGTCAGGCCCAGACCTCAACAACAGACTTCTAGAAGAGCTACTCTGTTTCCGCAGAGATAAAGTGGTATTTATAAGTTGGACAAAACTGACGCCACTCCGCGAACACATGGTACAGAGATTGGAACTCTGTGCCGCTGTCCTTGCAGTGGAGTTGGCCGAATTTATCTCAGATGGGATGAATCTGGAGATCCAAGATACCGAATTCTACACTGATAGCAAGGTGGTACTGGGATATATCTGCAACAAGACACAATGCTTCTACGTCTGCAATCGGGTGCTGAGGAGAAGAAGATCCACCTGCCCTAGTAAATGGCACTATGTGTCCACTCACCACAATCCTGCAGACCATGCGACTAAATGTGTCGCACCCAGTCATCTTAAGGGCGATACATGGTGCACAGTCCCTGCATTCTTTTGCAATTCGACACTCCACATTAGCAAGCCTGATACTTTCGAACTGGTGGATCCAGATACCAATGAAGAGCTTCATCCTCAAGTGCCTGTTCTGCACAGAGTGACTTCAGGTCATCACCTCAAATCTCATCGTTTCAACAGGTTCTCAACCCAGAAGTCAGATATGTTCGGGCCTACTTCATGTGACTCAGCCTTACAAGACAGCATTTTCCGCTGGTTCCGGAGACCCGACAGTTCTTACCTCTGCCATGTTACCTACATAGAAACCTGCCTTTCAAGTTGAGAGAGACCTCTACAAACAGCAAAGGAAGCAAATACACAGCGTCTCCAACATTTTCTGGGACAGGTGGAGAAAATGGTACCTCTCCACCCTACAAACCAAGACAAAGTGGCAGAAAGACCGGCCAGATATCAAACCTCAATGTCATATCCACGAAAGACATCCAGTCGCACCAAGAGACGTGGCTACTCGACCTGGTCACCCAAACCTTCCCAAGTAAGTATATGAAAGTGCACAATTTTTAATGTTCCTCATACCAATAACTGAACTTGTGTTGCTGTTTTCCTCACAAGAGTCTAATGGTGGCATCCATTGATGCCAAGCCGGGAGTGTTTTGCCCATTCTGAGCAGATAAACAGTTTTATACCAGTTATAACTCTTAGAGGTCACCAAATACCCATTTATGTTGTTTCTGCTCAAATAAGAATGTCCCCTTTAAGAGGAGTCATTTAGACAGGGCTGATAAACAGGAGAATGCTGGTAACCAGAATAAACATTGGGTTACTAAGCGCAGCGCTCTGCTTAGTAACCAGATGTTTACCCTGGTTTCCAGCGTTCTCCCGCTTACCCCAGCGTAGCAGGATTTCGACATCATGGAAAATAATACTTTTCCACGATGTTGAGGTCGTTACATGGGTGGCTGATCACTGGTGAGTCTGCCTGTGTGACAGCTCACCAGCGATCAGATAGCAATATCCCAGGGATCCCGATCGTTGGGACATCGCAACGTGTAAACCAGCCTTTACCCAGATCACTACATATTTGTTTGACCCGGCCTGCAACACTCCTGGGAAAATTCTGCCAACACATTGTATGGTATAGTTTATTTAGCTAGTGATAGTCCCCTTGGCAGACCCTACCACCAGGAGTGGTGGTGTGTGTGTGTGTGTGTGTGTGGGGGGGGGGGGGGGGGGGGGGTGTTGCACGCGCGCCATTGAGACAATCTAGGGCACCGACCCCCATTGACAGGAAGGGCACGTCTCCCCATGACCTACAGCCCATTTGAAAACACTAGGGTGTGCGACACCCCTGAGGTTCGGTCGCCCTATGGTACTGCACCTATCTAATTGGTGTGGCATCATGCTCACAGGTTAGAAAGGAAAGCTTTGCTGAGACGCCCAACATAATCTGACTCTCTTATTACTAAGGAACTGTATAGGGTCAACAGGCCTTAGAAGGCAGTCACTCAGAGGACCCATAGTTACCTGCCTTTTGGGACTTGTAAGCACAGGACACTAGGAGGACATATTTCCTGTGTCTCAGCAGAGTGGACCTCAACTACTTGTGAGCTGGGCGGGCTGCAATCCTGGTGAATACAGTACCCCAGCTGGGTTGTGTCTGCACTGAACTTGAGTAAAGGTAACAAGTAAGAACTACAAGAACCCTTTGTCTGGCTACTCTTTTCTGTGCCTCTCTGCACCTCCAGCTACTACAACAACCATCCTCCTTACTTCATAACATCACCCCAGGGGAGCCTGCTCTGTCTGAGGGGAGCACTCCAACATCTATCCCCTGGGAACTAGTACATGCGGCGCTGGTCATATCCAACCAGAAACTTCAAATGGCGTCACAACATACTTTTCCCCATGGTCAGGGCCATGCCTTCTCGGGAGGCCACCATGAACTGTAGACTGTTCCCCATTGTAATGTCTGGATTCTGTTTCTCTGTTGATTGCATTTTGTTAATAAAAATTTGACCAACAAACAAAGACTGTTGCCCCGGATTGTCCAAGTACCCCAGCCCTTGCTACAGACAGGTGCACTGTCAGTTGTAGCCATCCCCAAGACCACTTGATTATACACTCATAGATGATAGGGAACACCGTTTCTACCTATACAGGGACAGTGAGGGCAGTTGTAGGGACTGTCATCAATGAGTGGGGGCACCACAACATAAATTAAGAAGGAGTGCTAAAAAGGCAGGGCCTTACTCTTCCTTCTCCTGTACACCTAAGTTTTTAATGTTTATACTTGTTGGAAGTTTGCAGGTCTAATAAAGATCTATGTTAGGTATTCATGGTTACTAAGAAGTCTTTGGACCCTTGTGGTTATCTGGGTCTGGAAGGGGTGAGGAGACCACTCACATGAGCTCTGCGCGATATCTTGCTCAGAACTAGGGAAGTTACAGCTCGGTCTGTCTAAACACGAGACTGGAGTAACTCCACCTACTGAGCCTTGTGACTGGGTCACCGGCCAATAGGACAACACCCAATTTACATGTCAGATTCTTTCAATGCAAGGTAAATTTCACCAGCAGATTGTGCTGGAACACCACAAATGAGAAAAATATCTGATAAACACATTGAATATACCGTATATACTCGTGTATAAGCCGAGTTTTTCAGCCCAAAATTTGGGCTGAAAAGTCTCCCCCTCGGCTTATACGGTACATGGTGAGGTGGGGGCTTTGTCCGGGGCTGTGGAGGGGGGGGGGGAGCTGCTGTATGAGCGGCCCCGTCACGTGGGGCCGCTCATTAAATATGCACTGCTTCCCCCTGTCAATCAGCGGCAGGGGGAAGCAGTGCATATAGCCCCCAAATGCTGGCACTCGCCCCCCCTTGTAAGGGTCCCCCCCCGCTGGTTATATTACCATCCCGGTCTTCTGATCAGCGCCGCTCCTCGGTGCTCCGTCCGTCCGTCCTGCTACATCCGGGATCTCCGGCCGTCGCAGGCATATGACGTCATCATGCGACGGCCGGGGATCCCGGATGTAGCAGGACGGGAGCAGAGAGGACGGAGCGCCGAGGAGCAGCGCTGATCAGAAGACCGGGATGGTAAGAGAAGCGGGGGGAGCCCTTGCAAGGGGGGGGTGAATGCCAGCATTTGGGGGCTGCTGGGGACCCCCAGGGTACCCCCTGGGGGCTGCTGGGTACCCCCTGGGGGCTGCTATATGTACCCCTGGGGCCTGCTGTATACTACCACTGGGGCTGCTGTATACTACCACTGAAGAGGCCTATATACCACTGAGGGGGGGCTGTATACCTGTGCTGGGGTCCACCCTCGGCTTATACACGAGTCAATAGGTTTTTCCAGATTTTTGGGGCACAAGTAGGGGGGGGGGGGGGGTGGGGGTCGGCTTATACACGAGTATATACGGTAAATTGATTTATCTGAACTGCATATCTAACACTCACTAATAATTGTAGAGAGGTAGCTAGGGAGTGAGTTGTAGTGTACAGGGGTTACTTACAGTCCAGGGGTACTTAAGGGACAGACAAAATCTGGACCGGTTCATTACAGTATCTCCTTGGCACATGCCCATCACTGTAGTCCTCAGAATCACCATTTACCATGTCACATCAACATCAAAGTCTCAACCCGCAGAGGCCGTGTACAGATCTTTTTATTCACATCATCCTCAATGTACACAAGGTTCTACCAGTTACATATATTAATAAAACCAGCAACAATACGATTATTCACTATATAATTAGATGAAACCAGAAATATAAAAACATTGCACAAAACTACTGTTACATTTCCTAGAATGAGTTTTAGAGATCCAGAAGGGCATCTCCAACCTCAGAGGGGAGCGGAGTCACCAATGTTTCCTAATGGCAACTTGTTGTCAGAGTCTGTAGACTGCTCACCAATGCCGGATTCGGAGCTGGTGGAGGAGCTCGGCTTGGAGACGTCATTAGGGGTCCAGTTTGGAGCAACTATCAATCTGTTCAGTCCATTAGATGAGTTCTGGTCCATAGTGACACTAGATCCAGGGGCCCCACCACTCATCTCAGATGGGATAGTCCTATTTGGCATGAGCCGATTATAACCAAGAGCACGGAGAAAATGGGAAGCTCTTCTGTTCAAGTCAGCAATCACATTGTTATAGACTTGTTGGGGCACCACCATGTTGGTACCATAGGGCACATTTTGGCAAAGAACATTACCGGGTACATTCTGAATGAGGGCAATGGGTAGGAGTATGGATGATAACTCACAGGAGGTGGCAGAGGAAGGAAACGTGGCCGCATGTTAAAGAGCTTCCCTTTATTTGCTACCATTTTTGGTTGGTGTAACATGTTTCGAGGTTGTTGTACCAGTTGGTCAACATTTCCTGTTGATTGAGGTTTCCACTTTGCAATCTCATTCTGACGACACTCCTTTGCTCTTCTGTTTTGAAACCAGACCTACAAAAAGAGCAAAGAGTCAGAGGGAAGTGTATGTGCAGATCAGCAAGGGTGGGTTCAACAGTCTCCGCAGGGGAGGGACTACAATCTGTGACAAGTCATTGGATCAAATGCAAACATGGCATCACTACTTGCTTCACCATTTCTAGGCACTACTATAGACAGGATCCCAATGCTGTGTGTTTGTGCCCATTGGTAGGAAGAGCATGGCAGTAAAAGCAGCAAGTTAAGGTGCCTTCACATTGGCGTTCCCCTCCGCAGCGTTCTGGGGAGGGGAACTGCCATGTGAGCGCAGGCACCGCAAGTCCCTATGTTTATAATGGAGACGCACAGTGCTGTGCATGACCATACGCTCCCATTCATTTTCGTGAGTGATTTGTACGCAGGCGGATGCCTGACCACAAATCACACTCTCGTGTTGCGTTCCTGGTGCAGACGAGAGTGTGTACATCCCCGTTATAAACATAGGGACTTGCGGTGCCTGCGCTCACATGGTGGTTCCCCTCTGCAGAACGCTGAGGGGGAACGCCAATATGAACCCAGCCTTAGTGGGAGAGGTCTGAATAATATATACAGTTAGGGCCAGAAATATTTGGACAGTGACACAAGTTTTGTTATTTTAGCTGTTTACAAAAACATGTTCAGAAATACAAATATATATATATATATATATATATATAATATGGGCTGAAAGTGCACACTCCCAGCTGCAATATGAGAGTTTCCACATCCAAATCGGAGAAAGGGTTTAGGAATCATAGCTCTGTAATGCATAGCCTCCTCTTTTTCAAGGGACCAAAAGTAATTGGACAATGGACTCTAAGGGCTGCAATTAACTCTGAAGGCGTCTCCCTCAGTAACCTGTAATCAATGAAGTAGTTAAAAGGTCAGGGGTGGATTCCAGGTGTGTGGTTTTGCATTTGGAAGCTGTTGCTGTGACCAGACAACATGCAGTCAAAGGAACTCTCAATTGAGGGGAAGCAGAACATCCTGAGGCTGAAAAAAAAAAAAAAAAAAAGAAAAAAATCCAGAGAGATAGCAGACATGCTTGGAGTAGCAAAATCAACAGTTGGGTACATTCTGAGAAAAAAGGAATTGACTGGTGAGCTTGGGAACGCTAAAAGGCCTGGGCGTCCACGGATGACAACAGTGGTGGATGATCGCCGCATACTTTATTTGGTGAAGAAGAACCCGTTCACAACATCAACTGAAGTCCAGAACACTCTCAGTGAAGTAGGTGTATCTGTCTCTAAGTCAACAGTAAAGAGAAGACTCCATGACAGTAAATACAAAGGGTTCACATCTAGATGCAAACCATTCATCAATTCCAAAAATAGACAGGCCAGATTTAATTTGCTGAAAAAACACCTCAAGAAGCCAGCTCAGTTCTGGAAAAGTATTCTATGGACAGATGAGACAAAGATCAACCTGTACCAGAATGATGGGAAGAAAAAAGTTTGGAGAAGAAAGGGAACGGCACATGATCCAAGGCACACCACAGCCTCTGTAAAACATGGTGGAGGCAACGTGATGGCATGGGCATGCATGGCTTTCAATGGCACTGGGTCACTTGTGTTTATTGATGACATAACAGCAGACAAGAGGAGCCGGATGAATTCTGAAGTGTACCGGGATATACTTTCAGCCCAGATTCAGCCAAATGCTGCAAAGTTGATTGGACGGCGCTTCATAGTACAGATGGACAATGACCCCAAGCATACAGCCAAAGCTACCCAGGAGTTCATGAGTGCAAAAAAGTGGAACATTCTGCAATGGCCATGTCAATTACCAGATCTTAACCCAATTGAGCATGCATTTCACTTGCTCAAATCCAGACTTGAGACGGAAAGACCCACAAACAAGCAAGACCTGAAGGCTGCGGCTGTAAAGGCCTGGCAAAGCATTAAGAAGGAGGAAACCCAGCGTTTGGTGATGTCCATGGGTTCCAGACTTAAGGCAGTGATTGCCTCCAAAGGATTCGCAACAAAATATTGAAAATAAAAATATTGTTTGGGTTATGTTTATTTGTCCAATTACTTTTGACCTCCTAAAATGTGGAGTGTTTGTAAAGAAATGTGTACAATTCCTACATTTTCTATCAGATATTTTTGTTCAACCCTTCAAATTAAACGTTACAATCTGCACTTGAATTCTGTTGTAGAGGTTTCATTTCAAATCCAATGTGGTGGCATGCAGAGCCCAACTCGCCAAAATTGTGTCACTGTCCAAATATTTCTGGCCCTAACTGTAGGTGGTCATTTGGTAGACCAATACCTGGGGGACAAAAATGGCATGTTGAAGGAAAAGGTTAATCATTGGGCTCAGCTTATTGTCCTGGTGCAGTCTATTATGGCAGGTTTCTTTCCTCTGGCAATTAGTAATAAAAAGAGGACCCAGGATAGCGGGAGCCACTGAAATGGTTCAGCTGCCGTAGAGGCCAGGACTGGACATTGGACTTAATCAACATGAGCCTTTTTTGTAGTACTTCGAATTGAAGAGTCAACAAGTAGCGATACTGGATATTATACAGACTGGGTTTGATCAACGACCAATATCAGGTGCTCAACCAGGTCAATACCTGGTAATAATCACTGATTACAGTCAGTTACAGTTCAAACCATGGCCCATTAAGTCAACTATTATTCCTTCAATTTGGAGTCCATTGGTCAACTTCCAACCCCTTGAACATGTAGCGTTCTACCCAAGCTCATATTCTTCCCATAGCAGGTCCTTATTGCTTTCC
>JARQOC010002599.1:0-23470 GCA_033576535.1 Allobates femoralis | reverse complement strand
CTTCCCCCTCACTAGACTTTCCCCTCTCCAGTCCATCCTTAAAGTGGCAGCCAGGGTCACTTATCTGGCTAACTATTACTCAGACGCTTCCACTCTGTGCCAGTCATTAAATTATATTAGAAGAACTCCAGCGAGGCAAAATCAATTTCATGAAAGCCGTGTTCTTTTTAATGCAGATAAAACGCTTCCATGGTACATACAGGCAATGTGCTAGGAGCTGAGGCAAATGTGTTTCGATACTGCGGTCTTAGTCATGGCTGTTGATAAAAACTCATGGGTACAGTATAAATATCCGCTCCCTGACTTGTGCTCAGCTGCAATTGATTTTGACCAATGAATACAAGATCAACATAAAGGTGACATAAACAAATAAAACAATATGGTGACATAAAAAATATACACAAGCGACAAAAGCTATAACAATTCATATTGTAATAGACACTATATATCTATTTTAAGTACTAGAGGATGATATCTTGTCTAACATTAAGTCCAGTTGGGGTGCGGGAACCGAGGCGAAATATCCAATAGCTTTCTCTATGGAGTAGCTTGCGTCTCAAGTCCCTGCCCCTAAATGAATTGGTCGCTTTCTCGATACCCTTGAACCTTAGTGAGGTGGTATCTCCTTTACGTATTACAGAAAAATGCTGTGAAACCGCTGAAATATTATTAGCGGTGGTACTGGTTGAGTCTGATAGATGCTTGCAGATTCGTCTCTTGAGTTCCCCTGAAGTGCAGCCCACATATTGTATATGCAAAACAGAAAGAAGGAGAAAATGGGGGCACCACCTCCTGGGGGAACTCCAGTTAGGAGATGAACAACAGACAAGAGCCACAGGAATCTCTTAGGGTGCCAACCAAACAAAACCAAAGTCCAAGTAAATATGAAGAAAAGCGGCATTCACCAAGGAAGATGAAAGCGGTGTCCTTTATTGGGGTTGCCAAAACATAATGCAGGGAGGGGGGGAAGACCGGAGTGACGACGTCACCGTTTCGGGCTCTCGCCCTTCAACGGGTCACAGGTCCAAGTGGTAATTTACCACTTCATTCTACATGTAATCAGGAAGATGGCATCCCAGTTTGCTAAACCATAGAAGTTCTAAAAGTTAAAAAAATAAACAATACTTACTCCCTGACTCACTACTAGTGAAAGGCGTACCCGCTGATGTTGGACTCATTTACTTATGGCTGTTTACTGGGTGCCATGATGAAGTTCATTGGGGTCAATCGAGTTCACAGCTAATGCAGCTCATCTGTGAACTGGGATGACCTTTATCACAGCATCCGGGTGTCAGTATGAACCTGCTAGTGGCTGTGAAAAGACATGTCTGCTCACAGAGATGAAGCAGAGATGAACATGTTCGTTAAGGGACAGACCTGTGGATTTATTGTTGGAAGGTTTTTTGGGGGTTATTTAAGATGGGAACCAGTGATGTTTTTTTTTTTTTAATTAAATTTTTTTTTCTCTGTGTTGTCTTTTTTTTAATGTTTACTTGAGATTCATAGTGGGTTCGTTCAATATTGGCCCAACAGGTTGAATCTCAGGCTTTGTGCCAGCTGCCAATACAAAGCTAGCATTAACTCCTTTATTTCCCAGATTGCCACCAGCACAGAGTTGCTGCTTTTTTTCGGCCAGGCAATGCAGATGAACACATTGAACACAATGCTTGCAGGTTTGAGCCAAAATTGCACTAAAAAAACCGCAGCCATATGTTATAGAAAATACTTTCCAAAACGTTTGTAGTGCTGTCCCTATTTTCAGATATTTGGGGGTTTCACTTTGTGATAGTGATGTTTCTTATACCATGTTGTTGGAAGTAATTAAAATTTAATTAAACATGACTTCATGAACTGCTGGTCTCAATTACAATCGTTTCATTCGCCATCTCATAAGGCCACTTCACACACACAGATATCTGAGTCCAATATCTGAACAGATCTCTGGTTGCAGTGAAATCATGGAGACATTGTTCCATTTGTACACAGCCACAAAATGGAACAATGTATCCATGATTTCACTGCAACCAGAGATCTGTTCAGATATTGGACTCAGATATCTGTGTGTGTGAAGTGGCCTATAGATCTAGGCTCTTTACAACCAATGGCAGTATCATTATTTTCATTATTTTCTTCATAACTAAAGCATGGACTCATAGTTCAGACAAAAACAGGAGTTTTGTGTATAAATAAGTTATGTATATCAATCTTACATCTCCATTTATGCAGCACCGTCAGATAAATACCATCTGTTCAGATCAGATTAGTTATATTTGATGTTTACTCATCTCTGTTTTCATTACCATAGTTATTAATGTATGAAAAATCCTCCTGCCTTATGGTCATCATTGTGATATCTTTCTTCCAATATATAAAAAGTTCAACTAGCATGCAAAAGTCTATTTAGCAGGAAAAATATTTTTTCTCTGTCCAATTCTGGCTTAACTATAGTTAATATAAAACAGTTTACACACATTTGTTTACCCTTTCACTCCAAAGCCTGTTTTCACCTTCATTACCAGGCCAATTTTTTATCAATTCTAACCAGTGTAATTTTATAATAAAACAGGGTAATAATTCTGGAAAGTTTCAATGGATCCCAGTGATTCTGAGAAAGTTCCTTTGAGACATATTGTACTTCATGTTAATGGTCAATTTTCAAACCTATAATTTTAATGCCCTTGAACTAAAAGAAGTTATCGTATGTAATAAAAAAAGTTAATAAATAACATTTACCACGTGTGTATTATATATCAGCATCATTTTAAAACCATATTTTTTATTAGGATGTAAGAAAGGTTAAAAGTTTATCAGCCATTTCTCATTTTTCCAACAAAATTTACCAAATGCTTTTTTTAGGGACCACATCACATTTGAAGTGAACTCAAGGGGCAAATGTGATAGAAAAAAGACAAAAGTGATACCACGCTAAAAATTGTCTTACTTAAAGTGCTTCATAGGAAATAAAGCAATGTGGAAGGAATAAGTGAAAATTAACATTTTTCCCACAAAAATAAAGTAAAAATGTTTGTACCGTGTTAGCCAGTAGATAGAAAAATATTAGAATCTGATAGTCCTCAGTGGTTGAACCTTTTAATGGCTAACTGAAAAGATGGTAACCATAGCAAGCTTTCGAGACACTATGGCCTCTTCATCAGGCTTAATAATGACACAACTTTTGAACAAACACATGTATACACATATGCAGGGTTGGACGATGCAGTAAATAAACTAAGTAAAAGGTCATTTCAAATCGCAGCGAGACAGAGGAGTCTTGGAATATAAACTTATGTTAACCTTTGACACATTCAGAGCAGGAATGAATGTGTTAAGTGGATTTATGTCTTTTTACATGAATTGAAGAATCTCCAAATCTTGAAGAAACAACTAATCAAAGGACATAAAACTATCTGTTTCTTATCTCAGGACACTGATTTTCACTACTCCAGATGCTCTCCACCCTCCCAACATTGCCGAGTCCTGTGTTATGCTTCAAAAAACTTAGTTGATTTACTGCATTATCCAACCCTGTACATGGGTATATATGTGTGTTATGAAAAAATAGTGGCATTATTAAGCCTAATGAAGAGGCCATAGTGTCTTGAAAGCTTGCTTATTCTTACCATTTTTTCAGTTAGCCTTTAAAAGGTGTCAACCACTGAGGACTCTCAGATTCTAATATATATTTTCCCACAAAAATGTGACATCAGACTTAATTTTTTTCCAAGTGCAAATGGAGTCCGCTAATGATTCCAGCCAATTTTGTGTTCCAAAAAGGAAAGAGTGCTCATTTCCTATCTGAGCCTTGGCTTGTGCCCAAACAGTAGTTTTCCACAATATATTGGGCATCAGTGTACTCAGGAGAAATTGCACACCAAATTTATCTATTGTCTCCTGTTATCCTTGTGAAAAGGCACCAAAAAAATTGTTATGCAATTTCTGCTTAGTATTCCAATTGCCAAATGTGGTGGAAAACTATTGGTTGTACACAAAACAGACGTAGGAAAGAGAATGAGTACCCTTTCACTTTTGAAATGCAAAATTTACTGAAATCTTAGCAAATGCAATGTTTGGAAAGTCCCTGATGTGCCTAAACAGTGAAAATGTGAAAAGGCATAGTCTAATTTGGAGCACACCATACAATATATAACAACAAATATTACCGCAATATAATAAAATAACAATTTTATTTGTCATATATAGGCACAAGACAAAATGTTAAACCAATTAAAAACAATACATGTACATAATGTACATAAATTGCAATATTTATACAGGATACAAATTCCAATGTCAATTAGGATATGCAACAGATCATATAGGAAAAATTAATGTACATGAAATATAATACTATCTATTATATGAAGAGGTATCCTGTAAGAGCACAATCTGCCAGTATGCTGCAAAGTATCCATAGACACTAGAGCGGCCAAAGCTAATTAATATAGCAGGTATTAGCAAATATTGATAAACTGGGCATATTGCATATACGATCTCTAGATCTCTATAGCAAATAATGTAAAGCATATAAAGTACTTATAGCAATGGCATGTGGTATATACAATTCAAATGACCATGTACAAAAGATAACATATGGTGCAAAAAAGCTATCCAAAAAGGACAAGTATATAATGGGCCGGAAAGTATTCAGATCCCTATAAATTTTTCACTCTTTGTTTCATTACAGCCATTTAGTAAATTCAAAAAGGTTCATTTTCTTTCTCATTAATGTACATTCTGCACCCCATCTTGACTGAAAAAAAACAGAAATGTAGACATTTTTGCTAATTTATTAAACAAGAAAAACTGAAATAACACATGGTCATAAGTATTCAGACTCTTTGCTCAGTATTGAGTAGAAGCACCCCTTTGAGCTAGTACAGCCATGCGTCTTCTTGGGAATGATGCAACAAGTTTTTCACACCTGGATTTGGGGATCTTCTGCCATTCTTCCTTGCAGATACTCTCTAGTTCCATAATGTTGGATGCTGAACATTGGTGGACAGCCATTTTCAGGTCTTTCCAGAGAAGCTCAATTCGGTTTAGGTCAGGGCTCTGGCTGGGTCAGTCAAGAATGGTCACAGAGTTGTTCTGAAGCCACTCCTTTATTATTTTAGCTGTGTGCTTAGGGTCATTGTCTTGTTGGAAGGTGAACCTTCGGTCAAGTCTGAGGTCCAGAGTACTCTGAAGAGGTTGTCATCCAGGCAGTCTATGTACTTGGCTGCATTCATGTTTAGTTTAATTGAAACCAGTCATCCCGTCCCTGCAGCTGAGAAACATCCCCATAGCATGATGCCACCACCACCATGTTTCACTGTTGGGATTGTATTGGACAGGTGATGAGCAGTGCCTGGTTTTCTCCACACATACTGCTTAGAATTATCACCAAAAAGTTGTACCTTCATCTTAACAGACCAGAGAATCTTATTTCTCATATGCAGATGAAGTCCATGGAGCCTCGGTTAAGAGTCTACAACATGGACACCAGCCAGTTATCCCACCAGGGAAGGACCTAGCCCAGGGTATTAGTAGCCCTTAAGTCACTATCCAGCCCTTGCAAGCTTGAAGATATGGCCAGAGGTTTACCATGGACTAGGTATCCAACCACAGACAGCTGTTTCGGGGTTGTTGTCCCTCATCAGTGTGGTGCAGGATTCTGGCTGGGTGGGAGCAATGCTTGATAGACAGACATCACAAAGCAACCACTGACCTTGTGGAGACCAGTGGAGGATAACACTGCGGGCACCAGTTAAAGCACTCAAACACAGTGAAACCCAAGGTGCATTGCTCCCTACCCAGCCAGAATCCTGCACCACATTGATGAGGAGCAACAACCCCGAAACAGCTGTCTGTGGTTGGATACCTAGTCCATGGTAAACCCCTGGCCATGTCTTCAAGCTCGCAAGGGCTGGATAGTGACTTAAGGGCTACTAATACCCTGGGCTAGGTCCTTCCCTGGTGGGATAACTGGCTGGTGTCCATCTTGTAGACTCTTAACCGAGGCTCCATGGACTTCATCTGCATATTCAAATTCTAGGGAGCAATGCACCTTGGGTTTCACTGTGTTTGAGTGCTTTAACTGGTGCCCGCAGTGTTATCCTCCACTGGTCTCCACAAGGTCAGTGGGTGCTTTGTGATGTCTGTCTACCAAGCATTGCTCCCACCCAGCCAGAATCCTGCAACACACTGATGAGGGGCAACAACCCCGAAACAGCTGTCTGTGGTTGGATACCTAGTCCATGGTAAACCCCTGGCCATATCTTCAAGCTCGCAAAGGCTGGATAGTGACTTAAGGGCTACTAATACCCTGGGCTAGGTCCTTCCCTGGTGGGATAACTGGCTGGTGTCCATGTTGTAGACTCTTAACCGAGGCTCCATGGACTTCGTCTGCATATTCAAATTCTAGGGAGCAATGCACCTTGGGTTTCACTGTGTTTGAGTGCTTTAACTGGTGCCCGCAGTGTTATCCTCCACTGGTCTCCACAAGGTCAGTGGGTGCTTTGTGATGTCAATCTTATTTCTCATAGTCTAGGAGTCCTTCATGTGTTTTTATGCAAACTCTATGCGGTCTTTCATATGTCTTGCAGTGAGGAGATCCTAGGATTCGAAAGGGACGGTGTGTTGTATGCCCGCGCTGCTACAGAAAACACTAGCATTCCCTAATAAAGGTGCATAGCAGGCTCTGAAATGCGTTGGATGGATCTAATAAACCCTCATAAATTGCAGATTTGGACTTCGTGTTTTCTGTAGCAGCGTGGACCTAATACACACCGTCCCTTTTGAATCCTAGGATTGCCTACCACATTGCACGTGGATGTGAGTGTCTTGCAGTAGCTACTTCATGTGATTTGTACTAGTGATGGGCGAGTCCTAAATTACTCGAAATCGCTTGACTCTAGCGAGGCCGAGCACAGGACTCGCTACTCGTTGCGAGTCTAGCGAGTCCAATGTTAATGAATGGGGAAGCGAGTAATAGCGAGTAATGTGCGATTTACAAATCGCAGATGTGTCTCGGAAGCTTCAGGCTCTATCTGCTACAATCGGCTCCCGCTGTTACTTCCGGGGCCGCCTATTAAGCTCATTACATATTCACTGCACTGTCAAACTAACAGCCAATCACAGGAGCTCACACTCTGTGGGAACCTCTGTGATTGGCTGTTGTAATCAGACTGGATTTTCTCAGTCTGGACAGTGATTCTGCTTGGTTGCCATACACATTAGTGTATGGCAACCAACCTGGCGTTGTAGGGTGTAAAATAAATAATTATTTAAAAAAAAAAACGCGTGGGGCTTCGCAGCATTTAAGTCTAGCCCGATGAAAGCAGGCAAACTGCGAGCTGCCACCCTCAGCTGCTTAATTTCCCCTTGGCTGGCAAAAAAAAATGCGTGGGCTCCGCCCTATTTTCCATGCCAGCCAAGGTAAAACTAGGCAGCTGAGGGCTGGTATTCTCAGCGGGGTGAGGGCCAATTGTTATATGGCCCCCCCACGCTAAAGAATAGCAGCCCGCAGCCGCCCTTGAAAATGGCGCATTAATAATAAGGACCATTTCCAGGCACCTTACCGGGCTGTTCCAGCGGCCCTGGTGGCGGTGGCACGCTGGGTAATAAAGGGGTTAATACCAGCTTTGTTATACAAGCTGGAATTAAGCCCGAAATTCTTAATATCAGGCCTGGTTTGACCCGGTCACTAAGGATCTCCAATAAAGGGTTAAAAAAAAAAACACACAGAGAAATTATTTATTAAAAATAAAGACACAGACAGCATTAGGGACTCCAACTTTTTTACCACCACATATCCCTCCAAAGACCCAGGTCTTCTCTCTTCTTTATTCTCTCTTCTGTCTTCTGTCTTCCTTCTTCTTCTTGTTGAACTCATTCAGCTCTGGTACATCACACATCACACCACAGGGGGCGGAAATGCGCTCCCCTGCTGTGTGATGTATCAGTGAGGCTGTGAGCATTAAGCGGTGACGTCACCGCCGGCCCCGTTGCTATAGTAACCAACCTATCGGTTACTATAGCAACGCTTCAGCAGTGCCGACAGCACAGCGCCACTAATCATTCATAAACTGTTGGCTTTAACTCCCTGCTTACCGATCACTGCAGCGCCGGTAAGCAGAGAGTTAACTGTGCTGTGAAAGCGGCTGCAGTATGAGCGGCGCATATACCAGCCGCGGTCACAGCACAGTTAACTCTCTGCTTACCGGCGCTGCAGTGATCGGTAAGCAGGGAGTTAAAGCCAACAGTTTATGAATGAGTCGGCTCTGTGTAGTCGGCACTACTGAAGCGTTGCAGCTCTGAAAAGTGTGATTATTTTCTGGAATTATGGAGCTAGTGAAAGGCTCCTTTAAACTGTCCCTGCTTGAAAATCTCTCCCTCCCTACTCTACACTGACCTAGTATACACTGCAGGTAGTCCTCACAAGGGCTTTTGTGTTACATAGAGACCTAAACACTCTTCCTAACAGATGCTCGATCTCTCCCAATGCTTCTCCAACACTGGCTCTGGATGCAATGTGCGCAAAATGGCGGTGGCAGGGCTTAAATAGACCCCTATAAATAATCTCAATATAATGAGTAACCCAAATGTTGTACTATCCATGAGTGAAGCGAGTAGTAATGAATACACTCGTATATTACTGTATTTATCTTTTTATATACTGTATGTAAACGTCTGGTTTCAACTGAACCTGTCCAAACAGTACCCTGTAACAGCCAGTTAGAAAACTAATGCAATCATGCTAAATATCACCATCGGCGGATAAGGGAGACCAGCACAGACCCCACACGTTACACTTCTCAGGGCAGCTTCACCAGGGCTTGAGCCAGTGTCAATTATACATTTATACACATAAGTAATTAACAATACACTATACCAGTCTGTTGGCAGTTCCTGAGCACTACATCGCTTGCTTGCAGAAGTTGTGCCTGGCGCATACTAGCAGGTTTTCATGGTGGCCAATGATGCTGATTCTTTACCTCACCTCAGACTGTGGAGAAAAGGGGGCTGAATCAACTAACTCAATTTTTTCAGGTGGCTCTAGGCCGCCACCCAAAAAGAAAAAGGGGAGAGCGTGTAGGGGTGGAAGAAGAGTTACAGCTAAACGATGTAATAAAAAATCAACTAACTCAGAAAAGAATGAAGGTAGATTAGAGAATAAGAATATTAACAACAATGTGGGTAAAAATTGAATATTTAAAGGGAACCTGACCTCACAAACTGACCCCCCCGCATCTTTAGACCTGTCCCTGCACCCCCTCTTATCATTTCTAGCCATCCCTTTTGCAGAAAAAATCGATTTTGTAAAGTAGAGAAGATTTTATATTCACCTCCGTCCTGGGTGGGTTCTCTGTTTCTGAATTAGTCTCAAAGGCCTGCCTGTCTGCTGCAGCCTTGTAATTATGCACGTCCCCTCTCAGCTTGCTGCCTTTCTGAGTGTCTGGCCGCGTCATGAAAGCGGCGGGGCTAAATCGCGTCATGCTGTTAGCCCCGCCCCCTTTCATGACGCGGCCAGGCTCTTACTAAGCATAGAGGGGCGTGCATAATTACAAGGGAGCAGGAGACAGACAGGCCTTTGAGACTAATTCAGAAACAGAGAACCCACACAGGACGGAGATGAATATAAACTTTTCTCTACTTTACAAAATCGATTTTTTCTGCAAAAGGGATGGCTAGAAATGATGAGAGGGGGTGCAGGGACAGGTCTAAAGATGCGGGGGGTTCAGTTTGTGGGGTCAGGTTCCCTTTAACCTGTCGAGTTATGTGTTAAATGAAAGGGAGTTGGCCCTGCTGGAAAAGGATTTGTCTTACTGTCCAGTGTCCTGTTTAAATAACTTTGAATTACCATATATACTCGCGTATAAGCCGAGTTTTTCAGCCCAAAATTTGGGCTGAAAAGTCCCCCCTCGGCTTATACGCGAGTATATACAGTAATCCATATACCGTATATACAGCAGCAGCCCCGGAGGTATACAGGCCCCCCCATCAAGCTCCAGGGCCCCCCCCCTTGCGCGGCAGCCTGTAAAGGAAAATCATACTTATCACTGTCCCGCGCTGTCCCGCCGCTTGCCGACACACGATCCCGGGCTTCAATCCGCGTCTTCTATGGTCGCGGGCAATGACGTCATTGCCCGCGACCACAGGAAGCCGGAAGCCGGAAGATGCGGATTGAAGCCCGGGATCGTGTGTCGGCAAGCGGCGGGACAGCGCGGGACAGTGATAAGTATGATTTTCCTTTACAGGTGTGCCACGCAAGGGGGGGGCCCTGGAGCTTGATGGGGGGGGCCTGTATACCTCCGGGGCTGCTGCTGTATACAGCCCTGGGGCTGCTGCTGTATATAGCCCTGGGGCTGCTGCTGTATACACCCCTGGGGCTGCTGCTGTATACACCACTGGGGCTGCTGTATACTACCTAAGGGCTGCTGTATATACCTCTGGGGCTGCTGTATACACCACTAGGGCTGCTGTATATACCTCTGGGGCTGTATATACCTCTGGGGCTGCTGTATACTACCTTTGGGGCTGCTGTATACTACCACTGGGGCTGCTGTATAGTACAACTGGGGCTGTATATACCTCTGGGGCTGCTGTATACTACCACTGGGGCTGCTGTATACTTCCACTGGGGCTGTATATACCTCTGGGGCTGCTGTATACTACCACTGGGGCTGCTGTATAGTACCACTGGGGCTGTATATACCTCTGGGGCTGCTGTATACTACCACTGGGGCTGCTGTATACTACCACTGGGGCTGTATATACCTCTGGGGCTGCTGTATACTACCACTGGGGCTGCTGTATACACCTCTGGGGCTGCTGTATACTAACCACTGGGGCTGCTGCTGTATATACCACTGGGGCTGCTGCTGTATACTACCACTGGGGCTGCTGTATATACCTCTGGGGCTGCTGTATACCACACTGCTGGGGGCTGTATACCTGTGCTGGGGTCCACCCTCGGCTTATACACGAGTCAATAGGTTTTCCCAGGTTTTGGGGGCAAAAGTAGGGGGGTCGGCTTATACACGGGTCGGCTTATACACGAGTATATACGGTATATTTGGACCTGAATGAATATATGAGGAAATTGACAATCAAACGTCACTTCCTGATAGAAGATAAAATAGGTAGGAAAAAAGGAAATGTTCTGCATATTGACCCCATAATAGATCCATACAAACACGTGGAACTTAGTGGAGGATCAAAACATTTTTATCCCCTCCACCATAAGGTCTCACAACTTGAGGCCATTCAGTAGTTGGCGTTGAGAGAATTACGCACTATAAAGAATTGCGTAAAAAAAGACAATTTGAACAAGAAAGAAAGGGACGCCTTGGTTTCTCTAAAGAAGAATAAATCCATCATAATAAAAAGTGCTGACAAAGGAGGGGGGGTTGTAGTGATGGACTGCAGTTGGTATAAAGAGGGGGAGAGAATATTAAGTGATACTCAATATTATGTCAAATTAGATACAGATCCTTTAATCTCCATTTTTTTAAATTACAATTCCTTGATCAGAGAGGCCTCTGGGAAGGGAATTTTGGATAAAAGAGAAAAGAGGTTTTTGGATATCCCCAGGTACTGAGTCCCTCATTGCTATTTCCTCCCAAAATTGCACAAAGATCCCACCAATCCCCTGGGCCGCCCCATCATTTCAGGGGTAAGCTCCATCACACTATGTGGACCTTTTCTTGCAGAAAATGGTGTTGAATATGGAGTCACACCTGAAATATTCAACACAACTAATACAATTGCTGAGAGAGCTTACTGTAAAAGAGAGTTGTATACTGATGACTATGGATGTCACCGTCCTGTACAGTAATATTGCACTTGTGTTGGGCCTGAGAGTGTTAGATAATTATCTGGGGAAAGACACAACATTATCGGGAGACCAAAAAGATTTTATTTTACAGGCTGTGAAATTTATTTTGGAGAACAATGTATTTACCTTTGAAGGCAATTATTACCAGCAAAAGAGGGGCTGTGCGATGGGGACGAGATTCACCCCAAGTTATGCAAATCTCTTTATGGGGCACTTTGAGTCCGTCCTCTTTGCACAGTCCCTACTGGCACAAAGGCATAATGTCTTTTACCGTCGATTTATTGACAATCTCTTCTTTTTGTGGGATGGAACGGAGGAAGAGGCAAGGGACTTTACGATTGAATTAAATAATAATTCTTGGGGGCTTCTATTTACGGCCACAACATCTAGGACGGAGATACAATTTTTGGATTTAAATGTCCATCTGGATGGTCTGGGTCGAGTGCCCACGTCAATGCATTTTAAACAGGTTGATGTAAATAGTTATTTGAGGTTTGACAGTGGACACCTACCCAGGTGGCTCAAAAATATCCCATATGGCCAGTATTGGCAGATCCGAAAGAATTGCTCGGATCAAGGGGAATATAAAAGAGAAGCACAAATTTTAAGGAAGAGATTTGTTCAAAAGGGGTATCCCAAGAAATTGTTAAAGGATGCTCATGACCGTACGGCCTTACTTACTCAGGAGATGTGCATTGAAAAAAATAGTAATGTAAGAAAAGTGGGTCAAGGCAAGAGTTGTAGGGATTGGAGTCTAATCACAACCTTCAATAAGTTAATACAGCGGTTGTTAGATAAGCATTGGTTTATATTGGAAGGGGACCCAATATTGGCGAGTGCACTGCCAAAAAGACCTCATGTTGTATATAGAAGAAGTTGCAGTATATGAAGTTGGGTATCTCCAAGTAATAGAATGCTACAAATTGAGAGCGAGAAAATGGAGGAGATCCAAATTCAGAAGGGGTGCTTTAGATGTAAATCCGCGGGTTGTTTATGCTGTGGATCAATCACCAATGGCATGACTACATTTCAATCAGCACTGTCTAAGGAGACCTTCAGTATCAATTGTAGAGTCAATTGCCAGTCAAGTTACATGGTATACTTATTACAGTGTCCTTGCGGACTCCAATATGTGGGCAGAACTATACAAAAAAATGCAACCACGGCTGAATAAGCATAAGTCAAATATACGGAGTGGATACCCCTTACATAGTGTGTTGAAGCACTTTAGTTTGCTTCATGCTAAGGATCCAAGTGGCTTGAAACTTATAATTATTGATTGGATCCCTGAGGCCGGGTTGGATAGATTTAGGGATCTAATAAAAAAAGAAAGGTTTTCGATCTTCAAACTTGCCACTTTAGCCCCAGATGGACTGAACCTCATAATTGAGAGTGTGCACAAATAAAAATAAATTGAGTTGAATAGTCCGTATAGTGGGAAACTTGAATAGGTAAGAGATAGATATTAACTATTCCAGGTTTGAAATAATATTTTTTCAATATAGTTTTATCCATAATAAACATTTTTTCATATATATATTAAATTATTATGGTATAGAATTGAGAGATTATGAAGTGTATCATTATTGGTTATTGATTATTGTATTTTAGATAATTTTTAGGAATTTTTATAATGATATAAATCGTGGCTGCATATTAGCAATTAATGAATGTAAGTACTGTATTAACTACACTGTGTTTTAGCTGATTTTATATGTTTTATTAAACCACAGCAGTATAGGGGAAGAACTAAGTTAACCCTCGGGCAGGATATAGGTAAAGAAACTACCTCATTAATTGATGCAATCTGATTGGTGGGGGGAACTATTTAATGTGTCCAGAGATATACCAATGTAAATTCACCTGAGGAAGACGACATATCGTTCTTGAAACGCGTTGTGGTACCAATGATCCTTTATTGACCCAACATTTCTATCGACATAGGGATTTTCATCTGTGTATGGGTCTATAATTGTCAAATAAAACAGTCCAGAAAAAAGAGGGCACTCACCCATTTGGTGCTTCTTAGGAAT
This sequence comes from Allobates femoralis, assembly GCA_033576535.1. Taxonomy (NCBI): domain Eukaryota; kingdom Metazoa; phylum Chordata; class Amphibia; order Anura; family Aromobatidae; genus Allobates; species Allobates femoralis. The sequence goes on along the minus strand of JARQOC010002599.1, from coordinate 9,619 downwards.
TTATTCCCGTTTCAGGGTTCCGTTCAGGATTCCATACACTATAATGGAGGGAGGGGGAGAGATGTGGAGGGATGCTGGACAATGGCCCATTTTGTGCCCTGAATGGCACTTCTGCTGGTCCATCAGACCAATTCCTAAGAAGCACCAAATGGGTGAGTGCCCTCTTTTTTTCTGGACTGTTTTATTTAACATACACTTGAGTGAGCACACCCAGGTGCATAGTTGCCTCATTTAAGACGACTGATACACGGGGAAACTCCCAACACAAAATCCCAGTAGTGCCTGGTCTTTACAATTTGATCTATAGTTGTCATAATGCTGAGATTTACAAAATAATAATAGAGTACATTACATAACATACATTTTTGTACAATGAAATACAAGGTAAATAAATCTATGGGATACGTGCTCAATGCAGAAAAATAACAATGCTGTGCATATTATCTGTGTCATATACAGTATAATGTCATGGATTTACCTCTATTGCAATGAGGACGCCGATAAGGCAAGAAGTGCTTGAATGGGGTAAATAGAGTATCAAGAATGTGATTCTATAAGTAGAGATCAATGTGTCAAGGCAATATACTAATAAATCTACGTCTAGTGAACAGGGAGGTGAGAGTAATTAATAGAATGTAGAGTAGTTGTGATAGATGGAAAAATAGTGCATAGATGGAGAAATATGCATATGGTGAATACTGACAGACAAACATACATACACATCATATTCACCTGCCGCGGTCACCGCTGACACTGAAGAGAATATTCAAGTCCTGCCATATCCAAGTCTAGGATCCTCTTCTCCTCATAGTGTCATGCTTCTGGTAAGTTCCTGTTTGTACTTCACAAGGCAGCCTCTTTAGTGCCTGCGCAAGACAAACTTTACGAAACTGCAGGGCAGATGGCCGGTCCCTGGGGCCATATTTTCAAATAGCTGCGGCTATAATTGGGCACCAGAAACCCCTGAAAACTGGCCAGGGGCCCCAGTCATGGCTGCAGCTTTGTGACAGTATACTCGCATACATCAATAAAGGCAGGGGACATAATCTGACAAGAGGAGTGGACAATGTACCTGAGGGTGAGTGGGGCCTTCTCTGCTGTCCAGGGCCAAAGTACTTTCACCGGGTTTGCCGATTGCTGATTGTGGCACTGCAGCCAGCTCAGTAATAGCCTCCATATATTATACATACAGCCAGCCCAGCAGCAGCCTCCATATATTATACGTATATACAGCAAGATATATAGTTGATTACTAAGGTTTGACAGTTCCACATCTCTAGGTAGTTCTGCAGATGGGCCAGCTTCTGATTCTGAAGGTGTCTCCCTCTCCTATATGTTGGTTGCGGTACTCGAATGTGAATTGTATATAATAAGATTCATAGAAAAGACAATGTGGTAGCATTAAGCTACTTACATATCATCGCCGAAAAGGCATTGTAAAATATGTTTAGGCAACAGCGGCAACACTGAGTGCACTTATACATTGGTGCTCCATTAACAAATAGATGGCTAAAATTTCTGATATGGCTTATTTCAAAATATTTGAACCATCAGCCAGGTTCATTTAGTGTGACCAAAAATATTTCACATGTGTTATATTTTAGAGTTGGCATTTTTTGTATGTGTGATAATGTTTGCTTAGGCCTTTTCGGCTAAGTTAATTTTAGCAGAAAAAAATGTGCATGATAATACAGGACTGGCCACATAACACCTAGTAAGGCTGGGGTCACACTTGGCATGAGTTTTTTAGTGACTTAAAAAAACTCATGCGTTTTTCCATGCGTTTTTTCATGTCATCATGAGTTTTTTAAGGTGTCTGTTGGCACCCTGCGTTTTTGCATGCATTTTTAAATCCGCACTAAAAAATAGTGCATGCACTATTTTTTGGTGCTGTTTTAAAAACGCATGCGTTTTTTAGAAAAAGCATGCGTTTTTTTAACATGGCCCCTATGGAAAACGCATGCAAAAACGCATGGTACATAGTACCATTTAGTACCATCCAAAAACGCATGCATTTTCCATAGGGGCCCATGTTAAAAAAACGCATGCGTTTTTGGATGGTACTAAATGGTGCTAATGTACCATGCGTTATTGCATGCGTTTTTGATGTCAGCTAATCACATAATAGCAAAAACGCACACAAAAACGCATGGTACTATCACACATGCGTTTTTGCTATTAACACATGCGTTTTTGCTATTAGGGCATGCGTTTTTTAACATGGGGGCCTATGGGTGCGTTTTTACATGTTTTTTGGTCTCCAAAAACTCATTAAAAAAACGCAAGTGTGACCCCAGCCTTACTGAAGCAAAATTTACTTAAGGCCACTTCACACGCTAGGATCTCGTTAACGATATAATTGAAACATCACATATGTGTGATCGTTCCAACAATATCGTTTGTGAGTTGTTGCGTGTAAACGAACGATCTCCAATCGATAAATCGTTGGATCGTTCATCAAAAATTTGAGATCGTGACCTCAAATCTATCGTTTGTTATCCAATTAATGTTCTGGGAAGCAGCAACATCGTTCAGTGTGACACCTTTTTGAACGAAGTCGTTCATATTTCTCCTATTCCTGCCGCTTTTTAACATCGTTCAATCGTTCTTCTCCAAGTAGCTGGCGCATTGCCAAATTTGAGATTGTTAACTATATCCTTGCGTGTGACAACGCACTAACGATGTCGGAAGGATCGCGGTCACGTGACATAGCTAACGATATCATTCACAGATATCGTAGTGTGTGAAGTTATATCTATAGGGGGTGAGACAATGCACAAATAGGGTTTGACTATATTTCCTTACAGATATCAGCAAGAATCTTATTGAAAGTTGCTCACCTGGAAAAGTTGTCTTACACACAAGTATGTGTGCCTAGATACACAGCTGCTGCAGGCCCACACTTCATCCCAATACAACTAAGTAGTGGCCTTTAGGGGGCCGTCACACGGAACGATATCTTGCCCGATATCGTTTAAGCGATCTCCTTTTTGATCGCTTAAGCGATATCGGGCAAGATATCGTTGCATGTAATCAAGCGATTTACGATGGTAAATCGCTTGATCGTGACATCGCTGATCTGAGGTTCGGTTCTCAGATCTAGCGATGAACGATGCAACGATCTGCATCATCGTGGTGTATGACACCACGATGATCCATCTCCCAGCGACCGCGCCTATGCTGGGAGATGGTAACTATGGTACACGTCGGGTAACTAAGCGACGCGCGGCGCCTAGTTACCCGATGTGTACCATAGTAACGAGCGAGATCGCTGCTCCACATCGCTGGTGAGTCTGTCTGTGTGACATCTCACCAGCGATGTGAGCGATATTGTAAGCGATTGCGCGTGCACGTGATCGCTTACAATATCGCTCGAGATATCTCAACGTGTGACGGCCGCCTTAATCTGATTTGCACTTCACTGGGTCTCACACCACACTCTGCGAGAGTCGGTGGCTGTGATGATGTCATAAGACTACTACAGTTCACAGTGTTTGGCTCTCATGCTACCTTCTATATGACCCACACGTACACACGGATTTACAAACTGGAATGTGCAACATGTGCATTTTTTACACGGACGGGTGAATGAGGCCTTACAGAGAACAAAGCAGATTCAGTGCACACCAAGGTATGTGATAGATGTGTTTTTCAAGCAAAGAAAGGCTTTTTAGCATTGTGATTTGAGGCAAATTTATTGTCAGTGAATCAAAAAGATTTTTGAAAAAATTGCAAAACTGGCATACTTGAATTTTAAATGATCTGCTAATCTTAATTCACTTTAATATTTCCACATTTTGTGATAAAAAAAAATGCAGTACTTATATGCTGTCTGGCAGTCAATAGGAAAATAGGCCATTGAAACAAACATTTTCTGTCCTTTTTTAATCTACAAGTGTGTGTTTTAATAATTTTTAAGACATGACAGTTTTTACGTATGACATTCTGTTACGGGAATCTAAATACTATAGAAATAAATGAATCATTCTTTATGTGGATGTTGGACATATTTGTTGGAAACTTAAATATATTGAATATTTCCCAGCATTATTAAGATATTCAGGAAAAAAAAGCATTTTTGGATTTGTAAGACGATGGTACCTCTTATAAGCATGTACGGTATGTCTGAGTCATGGTGTGCACAATATTTCTGCTCCTTATTCAGAGCAGAAGCCATCAACATAACCAAGAATACATTTCAGGATTATGGTATGCAAATTGTTACAAAGAAGCATTTTATAAAGAACAAATGAACTCTTTGACATGAGGAAACGAGCACTATTATGTGATATATTACACTCATGCTATGATGAAACAGTTTAAAATGAAGCCACTAGGGTGAAGAGTCTTACTAAACACACAAAATTATTCGATAAGTTGCTAAAACGTGAAGGAACAAAAAGTAAAGTGTAGATAAATAAGAAATCTTATTAACATACTGCATTTTCTGGACTACAAAACTTTGATTCTTACTATAAGATGTGCCCCAGTTTTAGACATCAGAAAATTTGAAAAAATATTACTTCTCAACATTTAAAACTTTTTTCAGATAATTAGGCAAAGTGGTCAATATTCTGCTCCAGGTAGCTCCATATGGAGTTAATAGAGGGAGGCAAAAATTAGGCAGGTAAACATGTACGTTCTTTTAGGGTACCTTTACACGTCGCAGCATTGCATGCAATTTCACTTGCAACTTACTGGTTGCAGTATAATCATGGACACATTGTTCCATTTGTACACAGCAACAAAATGGAACAATGTGTCCATGATTTCACTGCAACCAGTAAGTTGCAAGTGAAATAGCATGCAATGTTGTGACGTGTAAAGGTACCCTTAAGGCCCTGTCACACCTGGCGGCGGCGACTGGCGGGTGAGCGCACGTTTTTCGCGCCTCGCCAGCGTCGCCGTCCCCATTTACACTTGGCGACACCTCCAGCCCCGCATCTGTGAGCTGTCAGCCGGGGTGTCTGGAAACCCCAGCGGCGATGCAGGACAATAGGAGCCTATGGCTCCCATCGCCTGACAGGTCGCCGGCGCCCGGTTACACGAGGCGTTTGTGTGCACATCGCCTCATGATGGTCGCCCGGTTTCAGAGCACTGCTCTGAAACCAGCCAGGCACCGCCGACATTGCCCCTTTACATGAAGCAACGTGGCGCCGCCGATAGGCCACGCCCCCACATCGCCTCTGTAATGGGCGGCGATGTTGCCCCGTGTGACGGAGGCTTTAGGGTTTTTCTGCAATATTCACATTATGTGTACAACTCTGCAATGTACACAATGCTGTATCATATACAGTATATCTGCACACATGAAAAGGCTAAGAGAAACAGAAAAGGCTAAGAAAACAGCATAAACAGGAGGAAAAAGAAGACGCCAACATTTCTGTCTGAAGTGAAACACAGAGAATGATATAATAATAATAATCTTTATTTATATAGCGCCAACATATTCCCTAGCGCTTTACAATTGTCATAAGTAACAACTATAAAAATACAGTACAATATTTAAAGCAGAGAAACAACGTAAAAAATACAATACAATAATTAAAGTGGATAATCAAGGTAAAAAAATACAATACAATAATTAAAGCAGAGAAACAATGTAAAAAATACAGTACAATAATTAAAGCAAAAATAAAGGCGACCCTTCTCAAAAGAGCTTACAAACTACGAGATGGGGTTTGTACAAAGTACACGGGCTTATTACACTGATGGTCCAGGCATCTTTAGGAAGAGAGGGATAGAAAAAATTACATGAATGGTCACCAGCCAATCTGTGTAGAGCTTTTGGGTTTGGTGGAGTTTGAAGGAGAGTTATGTCCTGAGAGATAGTGAATGGGCTATATACAGTATTAAAGACTTCTATTAGGGAGCATGATAGGCCGCCTTAAAAAGATGTGTTTTTAGGGAGTGCCTGAAGCCATGCAAGTTGTGGATAAAGAAGGTCAAAAGTGTACCAATGTGATTGCACAAGACTTTATCTGATTTTAAGGCTGTGTTTGCATGATCAGTTATTGCAGGGTTATGAATGCAGCGTGTTTACACTGTGTCCATAATTCTGTATTGTAGAGTTAAAGCAATGCAAATGGGATTTCTATAAATCTTATGCTCATTGTGCTTCTCTTCGCAGTGTTATCTGACATGCGAGGTGGAGTTGCGTGCCGACGCTTCTCCACAGCATGTCAATTTAGCGCTGCAGAGTTTTGCGATCCCAGCGGGTGAATGCAATGTAAAGACAACGTTTCCCAATCGCTGACCGTGGGCAAGGGTGGCTCCATTCACTCGCTGAGTTTCCCGATATCTCTGAAGGAGAAGAGACACAGTGTATATGGATAGTGGGAACATACCCAAATGCTTTTCCGAGAGCAGAAAGGAATCATGGGAACTCTAGTCCTTTACATGATAATCTTCCCCAAAACAGAAGTCCTGCACAGTACAAGGAAAGAAAGAGAAAATGAAAAATGAATAAATGTAAATGTGCTAATTTGCACAAAGATAAAATGCACACAACGTTAGGGACAAGAACAATGTTTAATTAGGATATGCACATTAATTTCTGCCTTTGTGCAAAATAGTTATACACTTACTTGGCGATATTGGGTATACATGAAGTTGCCAGGGAATTTAATTCCGAAGAAAGCTGTCCCATGGTATTCAGAGTTTGCTTGCGTGGAATACACACACTGCAGATACTGAGGGACACCTTCCTTTGGAATGCATCTTTATTTCCCTGGGGACTTCATATATTACCAGGTAAGCTCATAACTATTCAGCACACAGGAAAATATTACAGTACATACAGTACAGTCCACAATCTTGTGTGCATTTTATCTTTATTCATATTAGCACATTTACATTTATTACATTTGTGGTCACTTTTTATGCACAGAAGCAGACAGTGTGTTTTTTTTTTGCATCTTATTTGCACAATAGGTTGAAGCTCTGGTGCACATTCTTACATGAAATTGAAAATATCACGTGACCATACTGACAATGGCTCATTCCGTGTAATTCCTGCTACTAATGCACTTAAAGTGATAACAGACAATAGCATTACAATGCCTGAGTAGCTGGAAGAGTGAGCAGTGTTGTGGGAGCAGCTGAGGATCGGCGACAACAAACCTACCACATGTATTACTGTAAAAGTGCTCACCAAAAACAGATGAAGTCTTATGTGACCATGCTGGCATAGCCATTCCTTAGACTTTTTCCTACCCATGATTATTATTATTATTTATTTATATAGTGCCATTAAATTGCATGGCGCTTTACATGCTTAAAGGGCAGACAAGGACAAGTACAATAAATGTGGACAATTTGGTCGTACAGATACAAGAGGGGAGAAGATCCTGTCCGCGAGGGCTCACAAGCAATCTACGATGCTGCCTTATATGATTGCACAGTGTCATAGTGTGTTGAAAGCAAACGCCTGCAGAGCTAAACAAAATGTAATACCTAGTCGAATTATAGAATTAACATATTTGGTGCCAGTAATTCTGGTGCCCTATGACTTCACAATAAAGTTGAGAAAAAAACTGAATATTAAAGAAATTTTTTTCTATCTATGTTCCTGTTACTTTGTGCAGGATTTTCCAGTTAATAAGGTCACAATCTGTTAAAGGTCCTCTTTAAGTGACCCCGTAAATGATCTAGATATATGAATAGATTGGATGGAATGACTGGTAAGTTTCTGTAAACCTGACATTACGCAAATAGAAATTATTTTACTAAAGCCATTACGTCTCCTTAGGGTACATAAGATGATTACTAGAGTAAATTAAGTATCTCTGACCTTTAAATGCATTCTGTTCTGTTTTGCTCTAAAGCAAATCACAATACTTGTACAATGTGCAGAACAACCAAAAATCCTGCCTAAAGCAAATGAATACAGTGCTAGTTTACGAAAGAGTTAACCAGTGGACTCTATTATTACAGATAAAAAATGATGGGAGCCTAGGGCTGTGGCTTGATCACAGACAACTAAAGCATGTTGTATCCTGTGTGCATTCCTGAGCTAGAAGCAAGCCTGTGCAACATAGGGAAAATTCCAACATCAGTACACCCCCAGGAGCAGGGTCTAAGGTGCTCACTCAGGTATACATCTTGCTGTGAGTTCATAGAGTCTACCTGAAGAAATAAATACAGTATAGTGACTGTTAGGAGTCTGAGGATGGAGAGGTTACAATATTATACAATATTCATTGGTACGAATAATTAAAAAAAAATTTCTCAAATATACACAAGCATTTTTTATATATTTTGTATGCTTTTACGAGTATAAAGAGACAGTAGTAAAATTTGAGTAGTGTAAGGAAATCATTTTTTTCCCCAAATATGTTTTATTTTATTATGGTATATGTATTCTATTGCAGAATGACAGCCTTGGCTGGTAGCCCGTACTCCACAGGGAAACACTGCGACAGCAGGAGCTTCGACACCCTGTCTGTCATATTAGAAAGCATGACTTGGCCTCCATATAACTACAAGAACTGCTAATATTTTTTTGACTGTACTGGGAAGGTTATTAAATATGTCCTTGCCAAATGGCACTTCATTCTACTATATGGATTAGGAATGTTTAGAAGTGTTCCGAAGCTGCCGTAATGCTCCTGTGGAGATGGAAAACCAGCAAGGCAGGACGTTATATTAGCACGTTTCAATATGCGCCAAATTGACATATTGTACATGCAAATTTAGAACCTGGGGTCTATCTCTAAAATGTCAGGCATTTCGCAAAGGGTGTTTCATGCACGTTGCATTTGAAATGGTAAAACCTTTTGCTACTTCCATCTGTTCAGATAGGAAAGAAAGAGAATTAAGTTGTATTCACAAGTTTGCAATTAACTGTTCTACACAAGATTCTTAGTATGTCTTATACTAATTATGAGGGACACATTCATTTTCTTATTTTATTATTAATTAAAGTTGTTATTCACTAATGGACAATCTCCTATTAATATCCAATATGTAGCATACCATTCTGCTCACCTCAGCTCCATGTCTCCAGCCAGTCACCTGGTAAAATGCTTCATAGTCATTTACCATGTCCATGTATACTTATTCACTTATGTCACTTTTTTTTAAACAATAAGGAATTTTTTAATTAAAAAAAAAATATTAAAACATAACTACATGTTTGTGAATGTTCACCAGTGACTGTTAGCATAACTCAGAAGTAAAGATAGGCAGATCTGGCAAGATTCAAATACAGTATTTTGTGTTTTAATCAGGAAATTAGATCCAACTAAGTTATTAGCTGTAAATTGAATGTTTCTTATTATTAAGTGGTGTCTCTCAAAACACAATAGCATTATAAATATAGGATTGAAAAAAACTAATACCTCTCTGCTCACCTATCCAGCCGCCCACGGTTGTTTGGTTCTTTATGTCATCTCCTGTTTCATCTTCAACCTCTTGACTCTAAGCCAGGACTTCTGGTCATGTCCAGGCTTTGGAAGTTCTTACATGCTCTGTTGATGAGGTGAACTTTGAGATGTCATGACATATGTCGAGACCTTACTATGTGCAAGGATGTCTGAGGCCTAGTCGCGCATGGAAGTACCAGCCCTTAGTGAAGAAGCTGGATATACACGAAGCAATGGAAGAATGAAGAAGTGGA